>JAOXNX010000019.1:21318801-21340111 GCA_028566075.1 Solidago caesia
TGGATTTATTTTAATCTACCTTACTTATTTATTACAAAATAAATAATTATTTATTACAAAATCATTTATTACATAATAATAATTATTATTATAATTATTATTATTATAAATTGAAAATTCATAATGAAAAATCATTTATTACATAATAATAATAATTATTATAATTATTATTATTATAAATTAAAAATTCATAATGAATTAGATTATTTATTACAAAATCATTTATTACAAAATTGATATCTAAGTTTAACTCAATTTTAGATTATATATAGATAAATGATTGTTATTTTCAATAAAATTATAAGTGTTTTATTGTCATGCAAAACTTATTGAATTAGCTAACTGTCATGACTATAATTATAACAAAAAGATATTTACATTGTTGTTTGTTGCAATGATAGCTGATAACTATGTTAGAATTTAACCATATAATTATAAAATTGCATGTCGGATGAAAAATTCAATCAGAAGGAAAAGACCAATGCATATACATTAATCATATGATTAAAAACACATATTGGTGAAATCTCAAATGAAAATTTCAATCAGATGAAGAAAGGATCATTTTTATTACTTAATCCTATTAAGAAAAAAAATTGAGCAAAAATGATAGAATTTTGTTGTAAAATTTGGTCGGAATGTTATATATAAAATTAGAAAAAAAGATTTTTCATTTGGAAATAAGAATGAGTGGTAGTAGGAGCAAAAAAAAAAAGAAAGCAAAATTAGACATATTAATTTAATAAATAGTTATATGGTTCTGGTTCAAATAAAACAAGTATTAAAGTAAAACAAATAAAACAATTATTTTCTCTTAACTAAAAGTCGTTGTGCATCATTAAAATCTTCGTGTATCAGTGTGTATAATTACGTTCTATGAATTTTCGTGCATCACTTTTATCATGATCCAACGGTCAAGATCTTATCCTATTTGTTTTACTTTAATTTTTGTTTTACAATAACCAACCCCATAATATATATACATACATAATTACATACCTGATAGATAGATATAGATACACTTTATAGTCTGTATATATATGTGTATGTGAGAGAGATCGTACGAGAGGGAGAGCAGAGAAGAAATAAAATTTTATTATATGATATTAGTTGCATTTTGTATGTGATACTGATATTAGTTGCATTTTTATTATATAATAAAATTTTTATTATATGATATTAGTTGCATTTTTATATAAAATGTATTTTTAGGTATATAAATATATTTATGCTAAAATTTTTTTTTTAAAAATAAATTGAAAGATGCCCCAAAAGGGATGCCTCAATCCCACAAAATGGAGGGGCATCTTTTTGGGGGAGGCACCGCCACACAGCGGAAGATGCCCCCATGTGGGGGTATTTGTACCATATGACATGACTATACCTGGTAAGTTTTTTTTATTCGAAACATATCCAACTTTTTCAAATATGCACACTGACAATACCTAACCCTAATGGAGACAGACGGATCGTTAGAAACACCCATGTGCATGACACATGCTGGGTCTTTTGGTCCTTTCACCTTACTTCTTCTTTCTCATTTGTTTTTCTTTAAAATTTACCTAGATCTTCAACAAAAATGTATTCTTATCCAAAATCACATAGACACAAAGTCACAAAACCTTAAAAACAATTAAAAACTCATAAATCTTATCTTAGTTAAAACAATTACAACATGAAAAACGAGCGTTTCATAAAAAAGTTGTACTTTTTATATCAAAAGCCTATCCCCTGAATTTTATGGTAAGTATACAACTATTTAATGCACCTTATATACAGACCATAGGGCTTTGTTTAGCAAAATCGTTAAAAAAAAGATGGTTATAAAGTGATTCTTAAAGAGAACTTTACTAAACATAGAAGCCCATGATATTGTAGCTAATATAGAAAGTCTTGACAATAGGTTAGAATTTCATACAAGGGTTGAATAAAAAATTATTGTGTAAAGATAATTTGTTATGTAAAATTGACTTAAACATAGAAATAGTTGTGCGTAAATTATTCAACCAGTACAACAATAACATTATATGTTCACACTTAATTTAGTGTGAAAAATTTGTTAATTTGTACATACTTAGAAAATATATAAAAAACTCTTCACATGTCAAATTTGAAGAATCATACCAATTTTGACACTAACAATTACAGAAACATGTTCAAACTTATAAACGTGAACACATATCAAACTTATCACCACTTAGAAATGTGGATATTAATTAGTAACATCAAATTAATTCACGCTATCTCTTGTGTGAAAAAATTTGATATGCAAATTAACTTTCACATTTTAAATTGTGAACAAATGATATATTTCTATACACGTGTAGGTATATATATTTTTTTCTTTTGCCATATGTATAAGTTTAAACTATTATGATTACTTGAATTTTTTTCACACTTGTAAATGTAAAGATTTTATACATATTTGAAGTGTCAACAATTTTTATCATTTTATTTTTAATCTGAATAAAAAGATGTAAAACAAATGATATTTTTGTTGTAATGAATTTATTTGTTCTAAACTAAGAAAAAAAGTTTTATAAAGAAAGGATATTGTTAATGATTTTGTTTTAAGCATTTCCAGTCAAAATAAAGTTACAATAATGATCATAATAAAAGTTATAGTAATGGGCTAAAAGGGTACATTAGAACTTATTGTACTTAATGGGCTAAAAGGGGTAATTGAATTTCGTATTATCTGCCCATTAAATAATGCGGATTGGGCGAGTTGTGTATTCCTTGGAGATAACTACATAGTTTCCATGTCTTACAAACCGTATGTTATCCCGCGCGTTGCCGCGGGGACGATTAAAGATCGAATAAAGCATTATGGCGTTTTTTTCCAACTATTCTGTACATTCAAGCCTATTGATTCCTTGTTCTTTTCCATGAGAGATGCAGCACCCTTTAGTTCTAGAAATAAAGAAGATGTAGAGTACTGTTACTTTTGTGCCAGAGAGATTATGTGTGGTCGTGTGGATGGATCAAATGATGCTAATTTAGAGGATTAATCGCCTCGCCACGCTTGTAGCCTCAAGCACCTTATCGCCACGGGGCGCCACACGCTATTTCAAACGAAGCTCAAGTGTCATCTTGCTAATGAATATTTTATCACATGCATAATATAAACAATCCCAAATGCCACAAAGTCAGCGCAATCAAACCAGCGAAACAAAAATTACAAAGATACCATGTAAACCTCTGCAAAGGGCCACAAACAAGGGCGGATCCATGTATGTGTAAAGTAGGTCTATGGACCTACGTTAGATTGAAATTTTTTTTAGCAAGCATATAGAAAATTATGATTGGACACATGTTATCTAAGATTTTGGACCTAGGTAAATTATAAAGTAAGTCTTTTGAAGCATTTGAAGTAAATAAATTATAATTGGATACACGTGATTTTTATTTCTAGATCCGTTAGTTATAAAGTAAAACAATTTAGAAAGACATGTTGGCTCTTCTGCTAATCCCAATACCACCAAACTTTTAGAGTTTTAGTCACTCCTCTTTCATTTCTAATCTCACTTCAATCTCTAATCTTTAAATCACCAAACTTGATGTAGTGATGAATTTCTAGTATTTTAGTTCTGGGAAAGAGTTTGACTTTCTCATTAGCACCAATGGATGAAAACCTCATTATCTAGTCAACTTCAAATATGTAAACATTATTATGTTTGGCAAGTATGTGATCATTTAAAATGATAAATGTGAAGGTAATATGGTAAGTGAAGGTAAAAAGTGTTTTAATGAAGTGATAAATATGAAGGTAATATGGTAAATAAGAAGTTTTTTAATGATGTGATAAATATGAGGTAATATGGTAAATGAAGGTGAGATGAATTATGAGAATTACCAAACAAGATAGTGGTCGGACTAGAAGTTGAGTTAATGTTATGACAAGGTAGAACTAGCGAATCTTATGAGAATTTCAATTGATTGTTAGTAGGTGCTTCGTGAAAGAATTTCGATTTAATATATATGATGTTTTGTGAAAACCGACCCGACCCGACCCGATATTGAATACAGGGGAAAATTTTTTTTTTGCCCAAACTAAACTGGACACGCGTGCTTTTCATTCCTATATCCGCCACTGCTTCAATTCTCCTTGCTTGCTTATTACATGTCTTTCAAACCCAAGAAAATCAAAATTCTATAGTCTTACATTTTTATATATATTAAACATAAATTAAAATAAATTTGCATGGATTACTTAACATGCAACTCTACCAACATAGAATTAAATTAAAGAGGCACATATTGCCACCTAAGACCGACCCCTCCCAATGGGTGCATCAGTTTGAGTCTTCATTTGCCCCTCAAGCGAAATTGTTTAACCTTTTAGTTGTCTACAATTCTATAGGTGGAAGTGCTTCAAGAGGCAAGGATAAATTGGACTAGACTAGCTTGAATCTTGTGAAGCTGAAGTTTTTTTTTTGCTTGTGATTAGCTTGGTAGTGCAAGAAAAGTAGTATGACTATAAAAGCGTTTTGGGTAATAGCAAATCCCTTGTTACTAAACTCATAATCCGTTTTGTAACTTATGTTAAATACGTCTTTTTGTGTTGAAACTTGCTTGTTGAATATGTATTTGGGTCTAAGCGTGTTTGACAAAAGTGGCAAGTAGACGTTTAAGTGCATGTTAGAGTTGGAAATGTTCTTTCAACTTTGGAATTAGTATTCTACCGATTTTTGATGCTTGAAAATAAGCATGGGTAGTAGATCTTACGATAAGGTCACGACGAAATTTCTAACTTTTCCTCGTTTGTCGTTTTGGAATGCATGCGTTGAATACATATCTATTAGTCAAAAGATGTAAAAGAAAAAAGAAAAAAAAAAGAGTTTTGTCATTTTTCTATAAGGTCGCTTCACCAACTAATAGCTATTTTAATAAACGTTCGATGTGGGATAGATAGCCAAAATATATAGTTTGGTAATGGTATGATGACATTTAGAGGAGTGTTCTTAGGTAAATTAGGAGGCATTTAGAGGATTAATCTCATATATCATAACAATTTAGCAAGACTTTTAGTGTATATGATCTATTCTTTTTGTCTGAATGATATGACTTGCATTCAATAACATGGATATAAATAGGATGCTTATGAACGAACAACTGCATGTTGACATTAACTTGTACAATAGTGTTCTTGGGTTGAAGTGTTTAACTTGATAATATATTAGTATATTAGTTGGAGGATGCTCGGTCCCCTCCAACTAAAACTACTGTTTATGTATATTTTCATTCCAAGAGTTAAATTAACAATACTTTTTCTATTCGACCCCTCCCAATTAATCAACCGGCCCCCCCATAATATCAAATTCTGGCCTCAGATAGATTGTAAGCTTCTAAACATTCAAAATCAAGTGAACGCTTGTTGTGGAGTTATCTTGGTCAACTATTATATTGGGGTAGCTTTTGCCATAGTATTTGTGTTCATATGAACATAATCCGTGTTCATTCGCAGTCGTAAAGAAGATCACTTTGAAACACGAGGAAAAGATGAAGAAAAAATTAACTCAAGAGACGAGAAGAAAGCAAAGGAAGGAGAAGAACTCAAGAAGATGGAAAAGAAGAGCCAAACAGGGAGGAAAAGAATAGGAAACACAAAGATGGTCAAAGAGAACCTTTTATAATAAAATAAAAAATGACCATTGTTATATATAAAACGCGATAGAGATGTGATGGAATGGTATTATACAATTTATGAAGAATAATTAACATTCTGAACATGTAAACCTCATATACTTTAAACTGTTTGTAAGCCTGTTTTCTTTTAACACCTACTTATAATGTACACTGCTCAAAAGGCTTCTCACTTTGACAAACAAAGAAAGAATTAGATGAGCTTTGTGTATAAATACCTACTTAATTACGCGCAAGAGTTCTTCAACTAGTTTACTTCTGGTCACGGGATCCACCTGCAGCAGTGAAACGAAAAAATATTAAAAAAAAAAAAACTGTTGTTTTTGTGCATTCATAAATAGAGTTTTAAGTGAGAAATGACAGTTTGTTCACCTCTTGCAAAAGTGCAGCGAGGCCTTGTGGTAAAGCTTGTAGATCTGATGGTGAATTACCAATCTTTAATAATTGATCAAAGAGCTTCTGAGTACGTAGCTCGGCTAACTTGTCATTATAGTTCATCGGATTGTCTTTCCAAGTGAAAAAAGCATCATCACTGAGCCAGAAATCTTCAGTTTTCGATTCCAAAAACCATTTCTTTATCAACTCATGAGCAGATTTGTAGGAAAGAGTATCCCCAGCAGCTTCACGAGCACTACTGATTAAGGAAGCCTCTGCGAGCCTACGACGAAGCCTTTTGTAAAAGAAAAACCGAGATACTTTCCAGTCAACAACTTGTTTGACCGCGCCTTTTTCAGCCATTCGGAATGATGTGTCGTGAAGCTCAGCGAATTTGGTAGCAATTTGAGTGTAAATTGGTAAAAGCTGTTTTTCACGAGATTTTATCTGTTGGACGATCGTCTGATCGTACTGCGTTTCTCGAAGTCTTTCTTTAAGACTTCGAATTTGTGGATCCAGACGACCCATACAGTCTATCAACTCTTTGTTTCGGAACTTGATCTCAATCATACCTTCAGGTTCAAGGACATTTCCTTTTGCTGTGGTTTCTGCATACATTTCTATATGATCTGAGTTGATTCGACTGTCAACAACCACCCATGCACCACCACGAAGTTCTCCGGTTTTCGGGATGTAAACAAAAACAGGTTGTTTATATGTCCTGAGATTCTCAACAATTGTTGATCCTGCTTGTAAAATCCCTTCAAAAAGATCCCGCTGCCCCGCAGAAAAGCCTCGCCAGTTAGCCATGATGAAAAGTGGGAGCTCTTCTCGGTTGAAATCCATCAATGCTTGAGCCGTTTTGCTGGCAGAATCCGGGAACCAGACCTGTCCTGCTTGAGGAACAACACGTTCGTGTGAATCAAGCTGCCCTGGATCTGCAGGTATTTCTTGCATCACCGTTTGTGTCTCAACAGCAACGATCCCGACTGGGATCCCACCAAGTTTGGCGCGACCCGTTACGACTGTCCTCGCCCAACCTTCCAACGTCTCCACAAAACTGTCTCTATCAAAAATCCCACCAGCCCATTCACCGTTGCTATCCACAACCCCACAAATAGCTGCCCGAGGATCACATGAGTTTTCAGGCAGATACTCGACGGGCCTTTCTGGTGGATCCACAGGTGCTAAAACAGGAAGTGGGCCACCGACATAAGGTGGAATAAAGCTCAACCAATTCAAGATAGCTGAGACACCTTCGAGATCATCGGACACTGTTAAATGGACAACACCATTTGTGGCCATAATTTTCGGCCCACCTAGTTGCATTTGTGAGCTATAAACCTCTCGGCCTAAAAGCTTGTTTAGTGCAGAAAAACCCGTCAATATAATCGGCTGATCAAGTCGCTGTATGCACCGCATCCCAAGACGTGCCAGATATGCGCCTATCCCGACGGTTCTTCCAGTAACATATGTTAATGTAAACGTTTCCTTATATGCTTTCGAATAGGCACCAGCAATTGCCCCGCTACCACTCAAATTTTCAACCCCTAACCCGTCTTCTTGTCCCACAATAGTATCGATGACCCATCTTATTTCACCACTTGATAGATGAACCTCGTGAGCTATTACAGATGATTTGATGCGGGTATAATCTTCAGGAGTTAGATACAAATACTGGAATCCCGATTCAGGACTCGACTCGTCAGACCACCCAATTCTAAAGCAAGATCTAACTTCCTCAGCCGCTCCGATACGGGCCCCCGAGTTTGCCGCCAAGTAGATGAGTGGCAGTTTCTTGGCACAAGCGAGGTCAGTGACAGCCTCAAAAAAGGCATCCTCAAGAGGACCAAAAGATCCATTTTTGAATGTAACATCGTTTGCTACTACCAAAATCGTCCTTCCATCAGGAAACTCGGGAGTGCAGAGGTCCATAGTCCACGCCACCATTCCCACTTTGTTTTGTCCTGGCTCACGATTTACCACAACAAGCGGAGTGCCCCATGAGCCACTTGGCTCAGCAAACATGAGCTCCGTCACATTCACAAGTTTACCCTTGGGCCTGCTATCACTTACGAGTTTCGATGCCCAGATATTCTCAAGGGCTGCTTCAAACGCCTGGAAATACAGGTACGATAAATAAAAACATTAATAATAAGCAAGTGTTTCTGTACAAACAAAATCTAGGTGACCATCAAACATTGAAAGAGCAAAATGGTAGTTATACCAGTGCAAAGTCGTAGCAGTATGTAGTATTACTTTTCCTTGCCAAAAGACGCTTCTGATCGAGTAATCCCAAAGGCTGAAAGGGTGTATTCACAGGTACGCCATGCAAAGGACCCGAGGTAGAGGTGGCATGATACACCTTATGCAAACCAGTATCCTCCAGTTCACGATATACCTAAATCAAAATTGCAACGATCGACTTTAGATAAAAGCATGTTTGAGTATTGCTGAAATGTCTATAATCCTGTCTAATGACTTACATGCACAACGCAGGTATGACCGGTCACATTTGTGACCACAACCCTCCACGCACCGTTGGCTTGACCCGAAGATGTCATACAAAGCTTCACCTCCCACTCAAAAACACCCAACCGGTGCATCTTTACACCAACCATCATATGGAGTTCACGAGCCAGCTTTACCAAAAGTGTCTCAACCACACCTTCTTCTGTCCCGGAATCTACATCCACTCTCCTGTTCACAACTTGTTACCGTTATTAAATGATCCCATATGATAAAAAAAATTTCATGAAGATGACACGAATACTTACGTTGTGTATGGAACAAGATCACCAATTTGTTGCTCCTTCAATACATACAGGTACATATGAGCATGGTCAGACTTGACGGTAGCATTATGAACATGAAGTTCCAACTCTTCCATAGCCGTCACTAACGATCTCAAGATGCTCCTTGATGTAAAAGGGAGATTCAACTGAGACCGTGGGCCCACATCTTCCGAACCTTGGTATCCTGATGGTGAGAACCATTCTTTTGTTGGATGCCTTATAAGAGTTCTAAGAAACATTCTTTGAACCGGAAGTGGTTTAGCATCAACAGTATACATGTGCCATTGACGGTCACGTGATGGAGTGTACTTTATATTATCATAGCCCTTAAGTTTGTCCTGCATAAAGAATACATATACAACTTTATTAGTTTTTTAATATTTTTAATGAATTGGAACATTATGAAGGGTGTTATTAGCACAAACCAGTTCAAGATATATCGATAATGGAGGCTCCAAGTGACGCAATAATGGCTCTTCAATATAATAATGATTCTCCTCTGACCAATGAAATGAGTGTCTCATTGGGCCTCTCCCTTCATCTCTTTGTATTATACAACTGATAACTCCATACCCTGCGTTTTTAAGACTCGAGCTTACTTCTTTATCTTTGAGTATTTTTGCTAACCTGTTGACTCTCTCTTGAGCCTGATCCTCATCACCGCTGCAGTTCATCAGATAATAAGTGAACATAACGTCAACAGGGCAAAATATATGGCACCAACTAATGAAATATGCCATCAAACCTACTGACTGTTAACATGGCATGCATCATCGAATGACGACGGGTCTTATTTTTTTATATTTATCAAGTTATTATGTTACATTAGCATGACACAAACATCATATAGCAGGTTTGATGGTATCTTTTCATGTAACATTATCATCACATACCTGTCTTGAAGCAAACTCATCTGGTTATTTATGCCAGCCAATGCAATGTGCATCATATTACCATGGTTACTATTACCCGCAAACCCATTCTGACTCGTTCCGGGAAGGTTATGACTCGTTTCTTTAAGAGATGCACTTATGACATCAGGCAAAAACTGAAGAGATTTAATAATAACCATAGCTCCCCATTTCTTGTCATCCAAGGGAGCTTCAGTCCGTTCATAGTCAGGCACATTAAATTCTCCAATGTGTCCTTCCATGAATTGCCATGTAGTGATAAGTCCGGATCTGTGCCACTGCATTCTAACACTCCCCTTCACGAGATACGGCTAATAACAGACATGAGATGCATGGTCAGTAAAAATCATAGTAGATTCTTTCCTAACAAGAGAATTGCAAAAGTCCAAACTAAAATTACTCGTTTGTTTCTTTTTATTGTTGCAATAACTGATGTTTTTATTTTAGCCCACAAAATTCTTTTGTTTAGGCATTAATGAACAGTGTAGTATACATTTTAAAAAAAAGTCAAACATTTCCACCATCTACATGAACAGCTATTCTCACGGGTCATATGGAGTACATTCCAATTCAGAAATGACTTTAAAATTTATTCTTATCCATCTTTTAAATATTCTTAATAGATTAAAACATTTAACAGTTCATGTAAACAGCAGTATATAATCAGTTTACAAAGTCTTGTGAACGACAGTATAAAATCCAAACTTGATTTTGATGTTTTCGTTCTTTACAAATAAATAAATGTCGTTTCTTTTTATAGACATATGCATATAGTAAACCACATCTTTTTCAGAAACAATCTTGTCAAACGCCTTTTAATTTTCCTATGACAACAAATTCACAACTCTGTTTATGCAGAAATGAAAGGTAAAAAACCTGATATAATCTTCGAACATAGGTCTCAACAACACGCCTTTGAAGGGTGTGATCGCTATGGTCAAAAAGACCAACAAGGGCATCTTCAACTGCCAATGGAGCACTCACAATATCCTCCATTCTTTCATTAATAGCACTCTTCCTCTTAGGGGTATCCATATTTTCACCTTCTTCGGTAAACATCTCTAATTCAGAAAGACTTCGAGCAATGCTTGAACGTAGTTCACTTAGTTTAGTTTGTTCTAAAAGTTGACTTGCCTTCAGTGCTAACTATTAATAATAATCAATTAACATAAACTTAGTACTAACAAAAAAGTGACTGGGATGATCAAAATTGTATATTTATATGACAATGTTGACCTCAGAATAACTTGTGTGGTTAAGTTGAGAAAACCGTATCAGTTTCTCCCTATACGCAGCCGGATTGGGGTAAACCAAATGCTCCATCAGCCGTAGTATCAATTTGTTTTTACTCCTAACACCCTGCATGGACATATATTATTGGTCGGTATAAAATACACATTAAAGGGGAAAACACAAACCAAAAAACATATATACCTGATGGGAAAGCACGATGTCAACAATCCTCAAGAGATCTTTCTTGTACAGTTGTCGAAGACGTTCGATTACATCAGCCTAAAATGTACAGGATTTTGCTTTACTACTTATGTTATAATTTACTCGATAACCATTAATAGACCTAAAGAAAGCCAATAGATGTGGCAAAATGGGTGGGTTGGGTAATAGCTTAAAGAGGTGACTTTTGGTTTGGGTTAGATCAGGTTGGTTTGACCCGTAACACATTTATCCAGACATTGATGTGTCAAATTGATTAAAACTCTTATACTATTTCCATAAAGATCTAAGTATTAAAAAACACTTTGGGAGAACATAACCTGAGCTGGCCCATTTATATGAAAAGTGCCACACCTATTTACCCCATTCAGACCTAAACGAGTCGATATTGCTACCTCTAAATAAGGTGTGCAGTTTTATACCTTGAAAAACAGGTACTTTATTGTAGTGTAACAAGATGAAATAAAAAATAAAGTTGATATGGTAATGCTGGTGCATGCCTTGTTGATAATCCAAAATCCTGGATCGGCCATCATAACAAAAAACGCACCTGAATGTTGTCGCTAAATAACTCTTCAAGAGATAAATACTCATCAAAAAGAGCATGAACGATCCCACGTGCATGACTTTCTCTGCCGCCTTCATATGACTTAACAAGACTCATTAATGGCTCAACGAGCCTTTCTTGGGCTCCCTTTTCTTTTTCTGAGCAAGATCCAAGATGCGTCTGAGCAGAAACATTACAAAAGTAACATATAACTAAATTATATCTCAAATAACACAAAGGATATCATAAAGAAAACTATTGATCACAACTAACTTCAAGAATGACCCGTAGAACTTTAGCAGGAAAGTCAATAGTTTGTTGTGTGGAAATTCCTTCGTACTCCTTAAACTTAGATTCCAGCTGAATATACAAACATATTGAATTAGAAAGATAAGCCCAATGTCAAATACTTGAAGAAAAATAATATTGGCAAGATGTCAATTTGCCTTGTTTCTTAGATCTTTAGGGAGACGATTTGCTAGAACTGCAAAGCATTCTTGCCACTGAAGGAAAGGAAGCTCCGGACTATCAAGACAACGAAGCAGGTTTTGCACAACCTACAACCAAAGATCAGAACTGTTAACACAACAATCTTTTGGAAAATGTAAAATCAGTATATGGCAAACAGGTTACTTCATCTATGTTATGATCATAGCCTGCAAGAATCATTCGAGCAGCATTTAAAGTTGCAGCACACTTCTGATGAACTTTATCTGACATGGCAGTTGGAGGCCCAAGAAGAGGAAAGTTTCCAGTGAAAGGCTCTGCTTTTCTTACAGCGGACGGATCGTCAAGATCTAGCCTTGCTATAAGCTCACCAGCCTACAAATAATAAGGTTTATATTCATCAAAATTATTAACTATTTTGTTTTGTGGGACCTATGTATGATTTAGAGGAGACAAAAATGGTATTAACAAACAGGAAATAGGCATTTGTTTGTGAAATGAAAATGTCAAAAAAATATTATTTGGAAATCGATATGTTCGCTATACAGTTTAAAGATTACATTTAATATGATTTATTCAAAAAGTTGGCAGTATTACATTTGAAATTACTCTTTTTTGCAATTTGTGCACAATAACGAAGATTGAGTTGCAATAAGCACAATGATTCAAGAAGTCAATCAGCAGAACATTTTATCAACATATAAAAATATAAACTGCTGTAAGTAATTGGCAAAACATTAAGAACCAAGAGCTTTATTCTTGGATGTTCAGAAAAATAGAGCAATGTAAATACTTCTTAAAAATGGGGAAAAGGATGACATCCTAACCTGCATGGCTTGACCTTCGGACATCTTGAATTGTATAACTCCAGCAGCCGGTGAAAGGAGTGGCATACACATCTTCATAACTTCCACCTCAGCATAAGGTGTGTCGGCATCAACATGGCTATCATCTGAGACTAAGTACCTTAGAAGTTTGCATGGTGTTTCAGCTATCAACTTGGAAGGATCATGATCATTCTATAAACAGGTAACCCGAATAGTAAGTAATATAGTAAAGGTGGCAAATTAGGAGGATTGGGTAACCGGTTGAGTAGAACCCGAGCAGATCAAACGGGTTCTGGTACAAGTTATAACAAGTCGGGTCAGTCTGGGTCGCACCAAAACACTTCTTGTCCAAAACAATTTACATAATTAGTTTAGTCTATCAAATATGAAATTTAACACAATATTATTCCAATAATAATTTAACCTTACAAATAAAAATGATTTAGGAAGTTTTCTCCAATGAAAATATACTTTGGGTCATTATCGACCCATTTGAATACACTCATTAAGGGTAAAACATTAATCAAATTGACCCATTCATAGATAAATGGGTTGAAATGGCCACCTCTAAATAAAGTTCAAGAAAAGAACTAGTTGTTCACACCTGAAGCAAGCAAGTCCGTCCATCAATAAGCAAACGAGTACCGGCAGCTTCTTCCTCAGCATATAAAATATGACTATTCCCATCCAACTACATCATTAAATCAACCAACCACAAATCATATGATATCAGAGTATAATATAAGAATGTGTCTTGAACATGATGTAACTTCAGGTTGCAATAATTTCAAATGTTCAGGGTGACCTATTAGTCTATTACATTACAGCTACGATTATTAAATTATTAGTTTGATACTAACTGCAAAAAAATTGGCAAAAAAATTGATAACCAAAAGTTAGAATAGAACTACTTATACACCCTTACTTTATCTACCTATTTTTTGAAGGCAAATTATTACAGCACCACTAACCATCTATACCCTTATTTTATCTACTACTTCCTTAAATAGTCATAATTCGTCAAACACTCAATACCGTCAAAAGCGATTACCAGACTTTAAATCGGAAACATATCCAAACACTAATTCTTGCACCACGTTTAATTGCAATTTTACTATTCAATATCGCATAGTTATTTTCAGAATGCAAGGCCGAACACTCCCATCCATAGAACATGTTGCATTGATCTTTCTGATTTATTTATTGATATTATTAATCTTTAACTCACTAGCTGCCACAATGACACAAGGGATTTCCCAGGTATATCATGAAATCCTAAAGAGTAAAGGTACATATAGGTTGAACATCATTAAAATGCTTATTTTCTTGTTTTATATACATAACAATCAATGAGTTATTATAGTATTCCATTCAATCAAAAACTAACTAGAGATGCGAATTATGTGAAACATATTATAGAGTTCTAAATTTTGACAGAATAAACCAAATCAAAAGAAAAATAGAGCGTAGGGATTACATACCTGCATCAATAAACCTCCGTCACGTAGTGTATGTATCTCTGCTTCAATTTCGGATTGATTCATTCTCAATCTATAACTTCCTGGCCCTCTTTTTACCATATCAATCTAACAAATTAAAAAGCAAAAGTCAGAAGAAAAAAACACACACAAAAAAAGTATATTCCAAGAACAGCGGCCATTTTTATGAACGAAGAACAATAGGCAGTTATCTTGTCATTTACCGTGTATTTGCTACCCTCAATATTCAAAGAAACTTGAGAGTTGACCAATGATATATGCTGAAAGTAAGAAAACAGACAAATATTGATCAGCAAGGTAAACATTACGACGTTTAACCAATTCTTAAAATTAAAAAAATCTGACAGCATGGTACCTTAGGAGGGATTTGGCCCTTTTCAAGGTAACCAACATAGTCCGAGACCATGGCTGCACTTCTAGCAGCAGCTTTCTGAGGTTAACAAACATCAATGGTAAGTAAAAGTACTTCGAAAAATGATGAATATAGAAACAAAGAGGTATAAAGTACTTACGTAAAGTGCTCCCCCGACTACCGAAAGATACCAAGGGGGCCTTTCTGCTCTAACCCTCATAGCAATTCGGCTATCCAACCAACCCGTATGTATTTTATTTTCTCTATAATCAGGAGCCTACAAGTATAGAAAAAGGAGAAAAAAAAAAACCCCTAAGCATGAAAGAAAAGTTCATATTTACAGATGTAGAAATAAGAACGTTTGGGGAAATATAATCAAATTCTCTCCATTCTCAAATGTGTAACTATTCGCAAAACAAGAATATAAACTATTTATCTGTTAAGGTACATGGCACTTGCCCCATGGCTCACCCCTTCTATCGCCTTAAAGTAATTCATTATGGTGAATAAAATAAGAAAATTGTTAATTGTGAAACCCGAAAATGCTCACATGTAACAGATCAATTGTATAATCAACATTTGTACGGATCTCGCCACGAATTTGAATTTCCTTCAGCCCAAGAACCATATTTGCAATAGCCAGCGTTCTTGACTCACCAAATGCAAAAACGTGACCTAAGGTATATACAGAATTAAAATGAGAACATGAACGTTTTGACCAAGAATGTAAACTTCAACTGCATCAATGATTTGAGTATTCGAGATATTTAAACCAAACAAGATCCAGTTGTCTTACCAAATTGGGAATCTGAGAATTCATGAATGCCTCCTCCGGACTACAATGTTCAAAGATTTTAGAAAATAAAAATCTAGTTGGCAATCGGAAGTTCAAAAAAATATAACTTTGAACCCAGCATACCTTGACAGAAAAGTATGCCCAGACATTTGGCTTGCTTTTAAAACTTAGCTCCTAAAAGTAGAATTCAATCAGTATGTTGAAAAAAATCATAGGATATTTATTGTTTCTGTAGGGGTATGTTAGTCTGCTCTCAAACCTGAACTTTTCCACTGGTGGGCTTAAATCCATCATCCGGGTCCTCACTTGTTACACGTACAGCAATACAATGACCTTTTGGGCTGATAGATTCTGCCTTGTCAAAGTCAAATGGGGTTGCAAGAGCAGATGTTCTCCTCCAAGCATCATATCCGCCGCTATTGTCCATTCCGTAAAATCGTCTTATTTCTAAGCCAACAAGAAATGAAGAGCAATTAAAAAAATAGTTTCCATGATGGTTGCTTTATAGCAAAAGACCAACTATGATAGTCAACAAAAAACGAACTTTTGATATCTTACCTGGTATTTGCCAAAGAGGAATGCCCATTCCAACCGCAACTTGTGCTGCAGGTAGATTAATTTCCGCTATCCACTCTGTGACAGGATGCTCAACCTAAAGAAAGGTTCCAGATACATAGTTTCAAAAAAAAAAAATCATAACCATTTTGGAGCCCACCATCACATCTTACTTCTTCCGACACATAACTAGGAGTCTAGGACCCACGAAACAGAAATTGCAAGCACCTGTAAACGGGGATTGAGCTCCAAAAAGTAATAGTCTCCGGTTTCCATGCTATACAAATACTCTACAGTGGCTGCTCCAACATAATTAACTGACTTTGCTAATCTTCTCGCCGCTTGCTCAAGCTTCTTTATTGTGTCATGCGGAGCTATGGTTATTGGCCCCTCCTCAATAATCTTGACATATCAAATATTAAATAAAAATAGGGTTACAAAACAGGATAAAAAGAAAGTCAAAATGACAAACATGAACTTACCTTTTGATGTCGCCTTTGAACACTGCAATCACGACTATGTAAAGCTGCTACATTCCCATGTTGATCGCATAGTAGCTGCACTTCTAGATGTCGACTCTATATTTACAAGAAATCAACATATTATAATGATAATGGGTTTTGAGTTGTAAATTGCGGGATAATAACAATTACAACATTGTCCTACACTCCTACCTGAGAAGCAACTTTCATAATGAATATAGGGGAACCAGGCACTTCACCCTGAACTTGCTTAAAAAGTGCCTTGACTTCTTCGTCATTATGCACCTAAAGTTTCAATAGGTAATTGGTTTTAACAGTTTACCACAGACTTTAAAGAGTGGACATAATTTCCAAATGTAAAGAATCAAACCTTTCTTATGCCTTTGCCACCTCCACCCCATGATGCCTTAATCATTGCTGGATAACCAACAACTTGACAACTAGCAATTGCTTCTTCCGTTGTATACACACACGCTTTTCTATATACATCATCCGGGATTGCGTTCAAACAGCTATCCACAGGAATTTTCACCTAAAATACAACTTTAGAAAGTAAGAAGACTAGAGGTAATTTTTGAAAAATTAAAGCTACAAAGATGTGATTATGGAGCTAAAGAAGTAGAAAATGTATCTTCCAAAGAGTAAGAGGCATAAATATCAATGCGAAATGTCAAAGAACAAGAGGTATCAAATGTGATTTCTACAGAATAAGAGGTACAAAAATTCAACCTTTAAAGAATAAGAGGTTTAAAGATCTGGTTTACAATGAATAAGAGGCATAAAGATGCACTTCAAGGGATAAGAGGTATAAGATGTGATTTTTGTAGAATAAGAGTTATGAAGATCAGACTTTTCACGAATATGAGGCATACAGATTTGGCTTATAGAGAATATGAGATAGAACGATGCAATCTTTATGCGGTTAAAGGTATAAGGATCATTGTTAACGTGGAAAAGACTACAATAGTAAAAAAAAACTTACATGAGAACCGCTCCACGGAAGTGTCGGTACATCAGCCGCTTGTGCAATCAAAGAAGAACCAATTTTATCACCTAATGCCGCCATGGAGGAAGCTGGTGGGCCAAGAAATACAATACCTTTTGCTTCCAATGCATCAGGTAGCTCAGGGATTTCGGATGCATGACCCCAACCGGGCCAAACAGCATCAACATGTGTTATCTCAGCAGTCTGAAATCATAAATCATAAATAAACCATTTTAAAGGAATTGATGATGATCACTAAATGCTAATTATTTTATATTTTTTCGTCAAACTCGTATTAATGCTCAAAGTCAAATAGGTAACTATAAGATAAATAAAGGAAACATATTTTTAAATTTTAGATATTGTTTCTATTTTATATTTTTATGATCTCTTATACTTTTAAAAACCATCTCCAAGGTGGTCTAATGGTAAGGCAACCCAAAGGTCTCAGAAGAAACCCGGGTATACCAGTTAGGCCGCTTACATCAGAGCCAAAGGCTCGAATCTCGCCGCGTAGCCAGAAGAGGGATCCCTCTCCGTTTTCTAGTACTTTTTAAAGTGTTGCTGGTTTTCAATTACAAGTTTAACATCCATATCGATTTCAAAAGTGAAATAAGTTCTCTTGAGATTCAAAGTCAATGATAACTAGAACAAAGAGAGTTCTTGAAAAGTTGAAGTATTTTTTTTAAAAAGTGAAGATAAACTAACCAACATATCTTGAATTACTACATTCATGGTAACAGATCAACATTTTGATCCAACACGTTAAGCAAAGAAAGTCTTGCAAACCATAGTCTTTTCAGGCATTATCAAAAGCACAATGGTTCATAAAGTCGATCATTTGAAAGCTAATAAATCATGAATGTAGGATCCATATATAAAAGCTACATACCTCTACAATGAGTTGCACATTAGCATAATTATTATTATTTGTACCACCAGGGACTTCAACAAACTGATCGGCGATTCTAATATGCTCGGCATTTATCCTCATATCTTCCGGTGTAGCCATAGCTACCAGCAAAATCGCTTTATCTGAACCAAATGTTTCATAACTCCATGTCCTCACACTTCTTATAAACTTTACAGCTGCCATTCCATTATTTGCAATTAAAATACTTTGGATTGGCCTGGTGCCTCCAAGTGCATTACAAAATTCATCAATTGCAGATCTACTAGCAGAAGACCTCAGTGAAATCGCCCCATTTACAATGCCATTACCATAATAATTGAAACTTCCACTTAGAAGTATTCTTTGAGCTTCTGACATGGTGCCACTGCCAAACAGTAAACAAAGTTTAGAGCAAGCATTACTTTGACTTATAAGGTCTAACAACCCGTTTTCTTTAATATTCTGCCTTTGATATATAAACCCTTTTTGTAGCATACTAACCCAATTTGACTTTATTTGACCTATCAAAATTCCTATGAAAATCAATAACCACATGAAAGTATATACGAGATATTTCAAAGGGATCAAGCTTTGATGCTTAACAAAATAGATATTATTTTGATATTTAAAACTCGTAAGTCTTCTTTTTGCAACAGAATAGGATACATACTAATATGGAACTGATATATGTGGATATTTCCATATATTGCTTAAAAGTTGAAAGTAAGCTACCAATTCACCAATATCATAAAATTCCAAGTATCGATACCTAAAAAATATATACTGAAAATTAGATTGGAGAGTGATATTCTCACAATACTTTTTAGCCAAACACAACAAATATACATAATTTATTGCAGAGTATACAACTGTATAAAGCATGTATCGTTGTGTATGGCTAAAAAGTGTTGTGAGGATATCAATCCCCAATTAGATTGGACTAATTAGTCTAGGGACAAAGAGAAGGTCAATACCATCAAACGTGGTTCTCATTGGCTAATTTCATGAAGTACTTAGTACTCACAAAAAACACTATATGATTGCATCATCTGCCGAAATGGTCAGCTATCTACCTTAAAAAAACAGAAACAAATTGCCCTTTCTGTCTCCTAACTATCAAAACAATTCACTAACAGAGAAATTAAAATTCAGCTGAACCTATATTATAACTAAACCAAATATTAAAATGCCTAAATTACATAACACACAAAAGTCACGAATAGAGCATAGAGTGGGATATACAAAGAGCTAGGAAACTACAAATTAGAAATATGAGGGTCAAAGTCCAGAATTTTCTTTGATTTTTATTATTTTATATTATTGATCTCATCAAATTCAATTAATCAAGATAAATTTATATCATTAAACAAATATAACCCAACTGGATTCATCAAATATATATTACAAACAGCATGAAAATATTCATTGAAGCTCATATTTAAAGAGCATACCAAAGTCAAATAACAAAACTAAAGCTTTGACATATTTTTTTTAAAAGGCAAGAAAAGGTTTGACATAAAAGCATTACTCAAAAAGATTCAATCTTTACTCACCAAATCCTGTTATCTACTACTTGAATCAAATAAAAAATCAAAAACCCATTTCAAGAAACTTATAAATTTCAAGAAATTACATAAACCCAGTAAAAAGATTCAATCTTTACATACCAACTCTACTTCTTTAATAAAATCAACAAATCTGATAAAACCCGGTTCAAAAAACATAAAAATTTGAAGAAATTAAGGCAAAGATTTAAACTTGGGGAGTGAAAGAATAAAACACACTAACCATAAACAAGTGGAACAACAGCTGAATCAAATCAAGAATTTGCCTTTTTTTTAGCTGGTTTGAAGAGTGACAGGCATTGACAACAAGAAGAAGAAAGTAATCAAAAAACTGAAAATTGGAATGACAGAAATCTGGGAGAGATGTGAGTAGTTGTTAAAGTATGTGTGTTTGTATGTGGAATTAAGTGTTGTATAGTTGGGAGTCTGGTTTGTTTGGTTGGTTTTTGGTGAGGTGCCATAAATTTACTTAAATATATATATACATATAGGTAAGGTACAAAAAACAAATGGTGGTCCAAGAATAGGAGGTGATGCATGGCACGTGACATGGTTAACCAACTAACCACCACTACCCCCCACATCAATCTACATCCATGTTTCTTTACGTGTATGTTTTTTATTTGAAAAGCTATGATTGAAAGAAGATAGAAAGTTGAATTCGCATTTTTGAACTTTTTAAGTTAGAATAAGAATAAAATATTTGTTTGTTTGATTTTATAGGTCAATATGGAAACAAAAAGCATATTGTATGCAATTTTACTGCAGCTTTCCAAAAGGAGAAAATGTATTAGTGGGCGTTGTTTAATGTTTATTCCCTAGTCATGACAAATCATGCAAATCAAAATGTTTGTACCGTTTTATCTAGTGGTTGATGGTTGGATTAAGGCCTCTCACATCGGTAAATTATCACCCAAATTATCACCACGTTATCATAACACCAATGTCACCACCCAAATTATGGCCAAATTATGAAATCAAATTATCATAACACCAATGTTACTGCCTCGTTATGGGTAAATTATAGATTTGGCATTATGATCATAACGTGAAATTATGACAATTTATGGGCCCAGCCTTCACGTGAAGATGCACACACACACACAACTTTATTTTATTTTATTTTGTTTTATGTTTTATTTTATTTTATGTTTAAATATATTTGGGTAATATGTGGTGATGAT
>JAOXNX010000019.1:21373459-21389829 GCA_028566075.1 Solidago caesia
TGTGGAGAGAGAAAATGCTGATGTGGCAGTGAGGATGAGATGAAGAAGGGGGTATGATAGGGAGGGGGTAGTTCTTGTGTGTGTCTTGGAGAGAGAAAGCTGATGTGGCAGTGAAGATGAGGAGATGATGGCGTCAGGATAGGAAGGGGCCTAATTATCCATGGAAAAATATATTACTGGCTATGAGTCAAAGTCATGAATAAAAATATTAATTTAATACATTTATGTTCGACAAGATTGGTCTTGATGATTTTTTTTTATAAAAAAAGAAAATGATATATATATATATAAAAGGAACAGGATAAATAAGGGAGCAAGATTGTTTTATCTACGAAGCTCTAGAAGAAGGAAAGACCAAATTCAAAAGAAAATTCTATCAACTTCTAAAATCTTCCTTTTTATTCCCCTATTTATATAAAAAATATAAATATAAATATAAATATAAATATAAATATATAAATAGATATATCATCTATATTGGTGTAGGGTAACACGTTTCCTTATTTCTTTGTGTCACCTCTAGTACGTAGTAGTGAGTAAGATCCACGTACTGTAAGTTGTCTTTCTTCTCAGTCTGATTCTTTCTTGTACTTGTGGTTTGTGTTGATATATATATATATATATATATATATATAATAAATAACATACGGCATTATTTGATATTGATATCAATGTAATCAAACAACATCAAATTTTGCATATCATCAATTGTTTGTAACTCTCCTCCTCCTGAATCTGTTAAATAGCGTGTTTGTCATGATAATACTCTACCTCCTCTTCCTTTTTCTTCTTCTATTTTTTTGAGTGGCAACAGTTGGAGCTGTAGTGTAGTTTGTTTTCCAAAATATTTATATATTTATTTATATAATAATAATAGTTATAATTCTTTGTTCTTGACTTTGTGTTACGCCTATTAAGGAATTGGAATATCATCCAACTTATCTTAATAATAGTATAGTAATAATAATAGAAAAGGAATTCTAAAAATAGATCGATTTTTAATAAAAAAATCTCACTAACTTTTTATTAAATTAAATACAAATATTACACTTATTTTACTTCTTCTTCTTCTTCTTCTTTTTTTAACAGCAAAAATATTACACTTGTTAATTTTGCATCTTCTCTAATACTTAATTTAAATAAAAATATATTAATATATTAGATATATAGTTATAGTTATAGTTATTTTAGCCTATCTTATATAAATTGGTAAAGAAAATTTTTGTAGATAGTGTTTGTTATTGCTTATCTTTAAATAAAGTCAAGCACTTAAATAAGCAATTCTTTAAGTCCATAATCTATATTTATACTTTTTATAATGCATAAGGGATCGTGTTTTAAAATTTAAAATGTTTTAAGAATTTCTTAATTATAAAAAATATTTTGGGCATCAATACTATTTCTATTCAACTCTTTTTATTTTGTAAAGTTGACCTTTCATCACAAACTATATAATTTATTGAAACCTCTCCTATTACATTACAAACTATATAGTTTCAATAAACCAATAAGCTTCTACATTTTCAAATACTATTACAATTAAATTACAAACCATATCTATACTTCTTTATAAAGCATAAGGGATGTATTAATTTTTAACTTGTAAAAAAAATTAAGAATTTTGTATATATGCTAATTATTTAAGTCAATAGTTTGCTAATTATTTAAGTCAATAGTATATTTTTGTTATTGATGTATTTACTTTACTTATTCATATTCATAATTATATTTAACTATTTTACCCATAAATAACAAATACAATTTATATAACAGTGTTTTAGCAAAGTCGTCCGTCCTCATCTCTTGTGGGATGTCTAACTGAAATTTACAAATATTTTAAAAATTAAGAAGTCATTTATCGTCGCACATTTTCTAGTATGATTTCTAGTATCAATAATATTATGATCCATTGGCAGGCACCCAGGCACAATGAGTGAAGAACAAGCATACACTGTGGCATCGGATAGTGATACGGCTGCTGGGGAGGAAAGATCATCAGCTTCTTTCCCTGAAATAGCAATTGGTATTGACATTGGTACCTGTCATGCTAGTCTTGCGGTTTGGAACGGTTCCAATTCCCAGGTAGAACTTATCAGGAACACAAGAAACCAAAAGCTAATCAAGTCGTATGTCACTTTCAGAGATGAATCCCCAGTAGGTGGAGTCACTAATCAACTATCTAATGAATATGAAATGTTATCCGGGGCCTCCATTTTTAATATGAAGCGTTTAATCGGCAGACTTGACACTGACCCAATTGTCTCTCAAGCTAGCAAGACTTTACCGTTTCTTATCCAAACTTTGGGCGTCGGTGTCAAGCCTTTCATTGCGGCATTGGTGGATAACATATGGAGGTCGACTACCCCGGAAGAAGTCCTTGCAATTTATCTTGTAGAACTAAAAGGTTTAGCACAAATGCGACTTAAAAGGCCTGTGAGAAACGTCATTTTAACTGTACCGGCTGCGTTTAGCAGGTTTCAGTTAACAAGAATTGCCCGATCATGTGCTATGGCTGGTCTTCATGTTCTCAGATTGATGCCTGAACCAGCTGCTGTTGCTTTGCTCTATGCCCAGCAACAGCTACAGCAACAGCAGCCTTTAAATGAAAACATGGGTAGTGGGAGCGAGAAGATTGGTCTTATATTCAACATGGGTGCAGGGTATACAGATGCGGCTATAATAGCAACAGCTGGGGGAGTGTCACAGATGAAGGCACTGGCAGGGAGTAGCATAGGAGGGGAAGATTTGCTTCAGAATACAATGCATCATGTTTTACCTGAAATGGATACTCTCTTTTCAAGTCGTGGATTTCAGGCGATTAAAGCTATGGGCATTCTTCGAGTTGCTACACAAGATGCAATACACAGGCTCTCCTTTCAACCCAGTGTTCAGATTGACATTGACCTCGAAAATGGAACAAAAATATGCAAAGTCATTGATGTGGAGGAATTTGAGGAAATCAACAGTCGGGTTTTTGAAAAGTGTGCTTCTCTAATAACACAATGCCTGGATGACTCAAAGATGAAAGCCGAATGCATAGATGATGTGATTCTGGTTGGTGGTTGTACTAATATTCCTAAAGTGAAGAACATAGTGATGGGTATCTGTAAAAAAAGTGAAATCTATTCGAATATAAACCCATTAGAAGCTGCTGTTCGTGGGGCGGCACTGGAAGGAGCACTGGCTTCTGGTGTCAATGATCCTTTTGGAAGTTTAGACCTTTTAACTATTCAAGTAAATGCACATAGCATCGGGATTCGAGCTGCTAGAAACAACTTTGTACCCATTATAAGTCGGAACACTACTATGCCTGCCAGGAGAGAGATGTTTTTTACAACGGTCCATGACAACCAAACTGAGGCTTTGGTGGTTGTATATGAAGGTGATGAGAAGACGGTGGATAAGAATCACATGTTGGGGTATTTTAAGGTTGTAGGGATACCTCCGGCTCCTAAAGGGATACCAGAAATCAATGTATGTATGGATATTGATTCTTCAAATATGCTTAGAGTTATGGCTGGGGTTCTAATGCCTGGAGCACAGAACCCAGTGGTTCCCTTGATGGAAGTGAGAATGCCAACCGCCGATGATGGTCATGGGTTATGCGCCGATGCTTTGAACAGATCATTCGGGTCTACCTTAGATGTGGTAGCGCTCCAGAACAAGATACCTCAGTGATGACGTCTTATCTGTTGATCTGTTGTATTCATCTTATGTTTCTTTTCTTTTTTAATGATTGTGCGTTGTTCAGGATACTAATAAAGTGTGGTAGGTTGTTGTAAGATTACGGTTGTGCGGTGTTTGTATTGTAGATTGTAGACGTATGCATTTGTAAATAATGATACTTTGATGGGGGCTTTCAAATACTTGGGTGGAGTACAAATGCCTTTTCGTATATAAGACTATCAGTATTATGTTCCTTCTTTAGACTCAACAACTACACCTGTAACCGTTATGCAGCGTCTATTCAGATCATGCAGATATATAGAGCCCTGTGACCTTATGGATCATCTATGAATCCTTGTTCAATGTGTCTTACAAAACTTAGGGTCCAAATTATTTAAATTGCAACAAAAATAGCCAATGTTTTAAAAAACTTAATGGTTTAACCGGTATCCGGTCGGTTGGCCATTTTAATTAGAGCTGGTTTTATAGTTAAACCGGCTAAAGGTAGAACCAGCCGGTTTTTCCACTTTTCTTCATTTTTTCCTGTTTCTGTTTAACCGATTTTTTTGATTTTTTTATATTTTTTATCTGGGTTGTTTGTAGAGTTTAGAATTTATATATACTTTTTGTTTATAAATGTTTGGTATTATTTGTTAGTGGATTTTAAGTGTACCTTTTTGCTGAAATTTAACAATTTTTCACCATTTTTACGAAAAGATAGGTTGAGCAGTCAAGGCCGATTCAACTCGGCCGTTTGTTGAACCCGACCGGTTCCGGTTTTTAAAACGTCAAAAATAGGGAAACCATATATAAGTTTTTCTATAAAATAATTATTTTATAATAATATAAATGCATCTTAGGTCACTTTGTTTAAACACTAAGATCATTATTGTTATAGTAATATTGATGCTTTCTGTAAATATAAGCACTAATAGCATTGTACATTTGTACCCGCGCAATGCGGCGGCAACGGTGTGGTGGTGGCGGCGACCGTTAGTGGTGGTGGCGGACTGTTGGTAGTGGTGGGTGTAAGTAATTGATGTAAATGTAATTGATATAAAGGGGTAGTGGAGATATTTTAGAAAATAAGGATTGGTGGTGTAAATTAATTTATTAAGGGTAAAATGGTAATTGATGTAAATGTAATTGAGGTCAAGTTTCAGGACTGAACTAACCATCTTCTAAATGGTGATAAACTGGATGGGGTGAATTTAAATAACTATTAAAAAAAATCAGGATACGGAACAAAACAATATGGTTCTAAACTTCTAGTGTTCCTAGTTTCTGTAAGACCTAATAAACAAAATCTTTGGCTCTGTTCGTTGCAGTAGTATACAATCCGTTTGCATTACCTACTTCTAGAGGTCATCCGGAATAATACTGCCATCCGAAAGCCATTGCAGCTACCAATATGATTTTCATAATTACCTTCGAGCTTATGAATTTTGATGATGATGGTGGTGGGGGTGTTGATGAGGGTGGTTCCCAAGGTTTTCCTCTCAATTTAGCTGACAATTTGGATAACAGCAACTGGAGCTTTCCGGTCTTCTTGTCTGCATGATTTAGAAAAATATATAGGGAGTAAGTAAAAAAATTTAAATAGCCCTGGAGATTTAAAATATAAATCCGAAAGTCAGTTCGAAGTAAGGACTATATGCTTGTGTTTTCTAAAGAAGGGTACACAGTCAAACTGTATTGTGTATACTCAACCATTACGTGAATGCAAAGAAAAAATAAGTGGTATTCTAGAATTGAGTTCTCACAAAAATGTAAATGGCACAGTTTTTTATGGAGCAGCAATGGTGTAAAATGTCTTTCTGTCCGGAGAAAAGAGTAGCCATTTATTGCGTGACCTTACAAAAATGGGAAACCAACTTTCAAACAGTTCACCTCTGTATCATGTGTTCAAATTATGAACACAACAGAAAGTATGAAAAGGTTCTCAGACTTTAATCAGTGACAAAACTGAACGGCGGTTCACTTCTATAAGTGGCATGTTATATGGTTATCAATCCACAAAGCAAGCGAATTGACAGTTATGCAATCTTCAAAATAATCATGTGCTTCAGATTTTTAAAGTAAATTATTACCAACATGTTTTACCTTTGTTTTTCAAAAGTCTTTCTTCCTCACCAGCACGCCTTCTCAGTGCATTCAGCAACGACCCAAAATATAATGCGAAGACTGTGCATGTAATTGTGATTACATTGTAAGGCATGCTAAAATCAGGGGTTGTCAAAGGAACAAGAAGCACTTCTGTGTAAGACAATATCGTTCTTTTTTCCTACAGCAGAAATCAGACCCAAGATGATGATATAATGGAGTAATATATAAAAAATAAGATGCTTGCACATTCGAAAGTTTCCAAGTACAAGTCTCAAATACCTGCATCTTAGACACCATAGGTGACTTGATCGAAGCATTATCCTGTTTATAATGCAAGCGTGTCTGGAAATCCGGGTAGCTGATTATGGCAGATGGGATGTCGAATCCCTGGTTAGCATCTGGAGGATACTCATCTATGTGCAAGAAACCCTGGGGTAGTAGTAATTCATTAGCACAAAAAAAAAACATGTGAGGATGTGCAAAGGCAATAAACTATTGATCCTTGGCAGTGGATCAGGCGTGAATTTACAACAACGAAAAAGGAAACAAAAAATAGTCAACTACGAATGAACTTAAAAAAAAATCAATTATATTTTGTATGAATTACGGCCATCAGTTTACACGTGGAGGCTGACATAACAAAATTAATACAATTGACATGTCTTAAGGTAATAGTTTCCAGGTTACTGCACTATCGAGAACACCGATAAACTATTGATCCCTGGCAGTGGATAAGACGTGGATTTACAACAAAAAAAAGGGAAACAAATAATAGTCAATTGTTAATGAAATAGAAAAAAAATAACTTATATGAATTACGGCCATCATTTTACACGTGGAGGCTGAAATAACATAATTAAAACAACTGACTTGTCTTAAGGTAATAGTTTCCAGGTTACTGCACTATCTGGCAAGAAAATGAATGTAAACTACATTTATTTTTGTGTTAAAAAAAGAAGGTTGTATACTTTGGTAGATAAGTGGGAGTACATTGCATTTTTCCATATTTAGATCAATACTATATGTTAGATTACTATATCATTACTTCATTAGCAGTCCTGGAACTGCAAACACATGACTGCATTAAATTGGGTAATAGGTTAAATCTAAGGTGGTAAACAAATTACTTCTTATAGAGGAAGTGAATACTACACTTTAGAGTAACATACACAAGTTTCTGCACTATTGTACATGAATTATATAATCAGTAGGCTGGGAAATAGGATGCAACATTTAATACAAATTAGATGAAATGTGTACCTTGTCAAATTCTAGAGTTAACGAAGCTGATTTCATGTCACAAGGTAATCTTAAAATCATTTCCATCACTCCAGGGGACACCTTATCTTCGGAAGGTGAGACCCGCATCTTTTCAATGGTGTCTGCGATCGATTGCGGTATTCCATCCACAAATATTTTTGCTGTGTGATAATATACTTTGATATACCAAGGCACAACTTGGAAAACATCTACCCGTAACCTACATCTTTCTTCATTTTTTTCAGCCTTTCGTAGACTTTGACTCCATTCTGTAGACTGCAAAGAGAGAGCAATAGCACCCCTCTCATTCCCACTTCCCATCAAAAACCGGCTCGCACGTAAGGGTGCCTTCACACATGACCAACTTACCGGAAGCTTCCATCTGAATCCCAGATCAAATGTCTTCGAATTGTGATAATCCTTGATTGAGAAACCATATAAAATAGACGAGCCTTCTTTATGGAAGCTATCTACTTCTTTCATTATTCTGTCAGGAGAAACAGAAAATCCAAAGGTTGGATTACTCCCAAATCCTTCATATGGGACTTCTCCTTGCTCATTATTGTTCATTGTGTCTTTTATATTACTAACCAAGCTCCCCTCAAGTTGAACATACACATTACTGGACTCGGCAAGAGCACATTTTCCATCAACTGTTCTTCCAAATAATGAGCTCATAGACCAGCTCGGTTGTAAATTTCTGCTGCTGGAGAATGCAACATGAGTTTCCAAATCATCTGGTTGTAGAACAATTGTAAGGGTTTGTTCAAGCACTATTCCACGACCTGAAGCCACTGGATCAAATTCACCCGATGTTAAATGTAACCGCTGAGAATGATAAAATCCTCTATAAATCGATGGCCTGTTCATCAATGAAGAAAGCCCGGCTTTGTCTCTACATGGAAGCAACTTTAACCAAGGAGTCAGATTCTCAGTGCAAACAGCCTCTCGAGGTAATGAGCCATATCTTAAATTGCCTGAAAGTGACCGAAAGCTCCAATCAGGAGCAGAATAGGCAGTAGAAGATTCTAGAAAGTTGATTGAAGCACAAAAGAGCCCTGAAAGTGTGTGTGTTAGATTTTTCCAAGAAGCATCAACCTGATCCGAGGGAACATCAAAAACAGCCCACAATTCAACACCAGGAGGTTTGGCATTGCTGCTAGCAACAGGGTCAAAACCACCCCAGCTTTCGTAGTTCCAACGGCCTTGTGTGAAAGACAATTCCATTTCTCTAATTCTATATTTGTGAACCTGGTAAGTGCACAAAACATGGTTATTCCTTAACCAACAAACATCAAGACAAAATTATCTAGATTGTTTTCCATCATTTTGGGTTCAAGAAGTAACCAGAGCTAATAAACAGACAAAAAAATGTTGAGGAAATGAAACGAAAGGAAGAAAAACACCAGTCAAGAACACAAAAGCATGTCCTATATAGAGAAAAGAAGGATGTATAAGTCTGGCAATACATCGAAAAAATAATTAGCTACCTATATAACACAAAGCATAGGCAATTAAAACGATAGTTGACATAAGATCTGCTGGTCAATGTACTTGAGTGCATCAGCCAGCATCAGCATCGTTAATGGTTGATTTTTTCAGAACTCAGATGAATGGATAGACTGCGAAAAGGTGGCAATTGACTTGAGGTGGTGTGCCTCATAGGTGTAAATTTGATTATATATATATATATATATATGAAACACTGAAGGAACTAATATTGGGGGCTGGGGCCACTACATATCAACAAATAAGGCACTAAAATTTGGGCCACTAGCCATAATAGGGGAGCAGAATATACTATTAGCATCAGGTCTCAAGCATTTATATTGCACGAGGAGCTCATAAATGCTACGAGGATAAAGTAAAAGACACTATTCAACATTTGGGCTTCAGTGCTTCTCGACCACCTTGACGACATCCAAATTACACCACTACAATACATAATACTACAAATCAAGATGGGGGAGCAAGATAACACCCAACTGATATAAATCACATCAGCATTTCATCCATGCCTACTTCATTTAAACCTAGGTATATATAAACAAACATAAATTAAGAAGAAGAAAAACTGAATCCAGAATAAGTTCTATCAAAAGGCAGCAACGAAACATACATATAGATAGATACGTCGACAGAAACCTAAACTCGATAAAATAATCAACAATATGCAGTAACTTCTTCTTCTTATCACTCTAATCTACTGATAATTAAACCCTAACTTCAATTAGACACTCTTGTTACTAGTTAAACTAACAAATCACTAAATTACATTAAAGCTATAAATATAGATAAATAGATGCATGAATCTTATAGAAATCTATAATAAAACTAAAGTAATAAAAAATAAATATTATATATATATACCAGCTGATAGATAGCTTTGGGAAAAAGGCGATGATGATGTCCATAGGAATTTGTTGGCGGAAGTTTAGTGTGGAAGTGAAAATGAGAAAGAACTTTCCGATCAGGAAGTGGCCGGAAAAGTAGCTCCTCGGTGAACTCTTCTTCTCCGGTGGATTCAGAGATGACGTGGCATGTGAGCAGAAATAATATGAAAATGAAGGAGAGTAAATGAGGCATGGTGGGTGATACGAGTGTGGGGGGTGTGTGTGTAAGTGTGTTATGGCAATTCGGCCATTGCTGGGATTTTGAATATATGTTTTTGAAAGTGTGTGATTATACATACAAATCAGAGATCATGGGTTATGCTTCGCCGGGTCATGGTTTTGACCAGATAGTTCTTTTTTTAATAACCAGGAGGAGTAGGGTAGACAAGTAGAAATATTTTTAACGAAGTGAAAAACTTCGGAGGGTTGTCGCGGGACGCAGGTTTCCCATTTTTTATTGTAAAACAACTAGGTTAACCCATGCTTGACGCAAGAGTAACTTATTAACGATTTAAACAAAGTTTTGTTATTCAAATTTATAATAATAATCACTTTGCGTTATTTATGTCAATTGTAAAAGCTAAAAAATATTTGTATTAAAAAAAATATTCATTTGAAAAACATTTCTAAGTTGAAACCAACGAACACGTCTTAGTCATTGGATTATTTCAATCAATGGCTAAGATTGTAACGACCATTATCTTCGATCACAACCACCATCTCCGATCACCACCAAGGACGAAGCCCGTACGACTAAAGGCGAAGCTCGTACCGTAGATCACCACCATCATTGATCACCCACATCACCGGCCACCCCCACTGTCTCCTCTTTATGAATGCCCTCATGGGCGGAGCCTGTGTCGAATCACAATGTGATTTGCCGGAGTAGATTGGACGACGACGACGATGATGATAGGCGACAGAGGCCGGCAATGGCGGTGGTGGCGGAGAAGAACGGTGGTAGTGGCGGGGAAGAACGGTGGTGGTGTTTGGGGTAATCTTGATCATTGATTTTGATTGATCCAAGGGTTGAGATTCATTCCTTGATTTTCAACATTTTTCATAGTTTTAATAGATCACAGCCCTAATACAAATATTGAAACATGTATAATAACTATATAATATTGATCACGTCACTTTCATAAGAATGATAATGTGTTACGAACATAATATATAGCAATAATAATAAAAATATGTCAATGATATATTATTAATATTAATGACGAAACTTCGATAACAATTATATAATGTGTTACGAACATAACGTATAACAATAATAAGAATGACAACAAAGGTTAAAACATAAAACAGAATTAAAAAAAACAACAATGATATATTATTAATACAAATAGCGACACTTCACCTTTATCCATTCATCCCTTTCAACTATTTTTTTTTTTACGTCAAGTTCACCTTTTTTTTTATCTCCTTACCCGATAATGTTGTAATATAACCAAATACACGATAAAAATAAAACAAACACTCAAAATTTTATTAAAAAATGCCGTTGAATTGCCCCACCTATCCATTTTCACCTTTTGTTTCACCAGCCCCCAGATAACCATTCACCTTCCACATCATGTGTTTCACCAACCCATTTCAAAAGACTTAAGACTGGGAGGTGAAGTTAAACCAATCAAAACAATTCAAACATGATGTGAAAGGTTTACCAACAAAAGTAGGGATCCAATTAAGTTATCACTTTCTTAAGATGCCTTGTGATCCAACTCCCACAACAATTGGAAAAGAAGATTAATGCGAATGTCATTGATGCTCCAACACACATATCATCAACATACAATGAGTGCATATGTCATTAGCAAACAGCCAAACAACAAAATAAAATATGATGATCTGTAACAATCGAAAACTATAGTCGAGTGATCATCACAAACAAGGATACTATTACCTCACAAACATGAACAGCCGTTTCACAAACCCCACATAATATAAAAGCCAGCAACCAACATTAAAATAGATTCAAGCATTGTATCACATTTAAAACCTTCATCCAGACAACTACTTGAATTAAAGTAACACAAGTAGTTCTATTCAGGTTTTATTCATAGTCGACATTCAACCTACCAGAATAATCTATTAGCAGCCACTACTACTCTTCGGAAAGGTAGTAAGTTAGATCCCACCTCCGGTTTGGTGCAACATAGCATCAATTTCATCGCCTTCCTCCATCTCAAGCTGTGCATAAACAAAGGATATCAGTTCCAATAACATGCAAAATACTACTCTCAGATATGTAGATATTTTAACACATATATAGATCCGTTGATCCAGGTTATCTTTCATCTCTGAGAGGTATGGGGTTGATCAGGTTGAAATTTGCCCAAAAATTATTTTTAATTTAAAACATTTGATTCAGAAATATAATCTATTAATGAAAAAATGAGATACTGTATAAATCATATAAAAGAAACAACAAAAAAAGAACCAAGTGTCTCGGGTAAACCCAACCCAACCAAGCTCAAGCCGGAAAAAGTTCGAGATTGTGTTGGATAACTAATTATGACACTGTTTCGATAATCACTTTAGCGTTCAGGCGATGTTATTTGTAACCAATTCTTTACACGAAGACAAAAAGATATATACAACGTTGTTCTTGTAATCATATAAAAAAAAATGATGTCACATTGTAAACAAAAACGGACCAAAATGTATGAAATTATCAAACAAACGAATGAAATAGGTGGTTTAATAATTATAAAACTACCTCATCAGGGGTCTGCTCGGCTCGAAGACGTCGGCCATCAAACAAAAAAGCAATAGAGTTCAACTCTACCGACTGCCTATCACAATAGGCATTCATTAGCTTCTTCAGCTGGGTACTGCGCTTGATCCTAAAGAAGACTTCATTCCCATCCTACGATAAACAACAGAATGAGAAAGCTGCTAATCATTATAGATTAGAACGGAAAGTAGGTTCCACTTTACTAATAGCTTTTTCAATGAAACAGAACGGATGGCATAACTACAAAAGCTAGAAAACATTGGTCAAATAAGTCAATAATGTATACAAACAACCGTAATCCACTGCACGTTCTCAATGTAAAAAAGTTCTGAAAGTCATATATAAAGTGTGTAGTGTCAAAAAACCCAACAAAAGGTTCCTCTCTTGGTAACTTCTCATGTATTCACAATTTCATTAGGATGTCATTTTATCCTACCCTAACCAGTTTCATTTAAGAACAAAAGTTGGTCATTCTTGTTTAATTGAAATCAAATGACTAGTTGAGTTACGTTTGTATATGAACCCAACAGATATTACCAAATGATACACTTTCTCGCAACAAACAAATGAAACAAAAAATTTCTATGCAACAAAAAGTAGTTGGTACATAAATCAAATGACTCTGTTAGAATCTATACAGTTTCAAATCATCCCATAACATACATAAAAAATTGTGGACTTCTCGAAAAGTAATCTACAGTTTGTAATATAATTTAAGTGACACTCGAGCATTTTTAAAACACACAAAGGGCGACATCGATACTCAAAATCACACAAAGCACAGTATCAAATTTCTAATGTATTTTAACTAACTCTCAATAACGAAAACCGTATCCCTTAAGCTTACAGGCCTTACTCGAGACACTATAAATCAAAAGATAAACAAATAATCGACTAAAAAGTTTGAACAATAATAATCTGCATTTATACACACAACCGAACCGCACTACATTTAAAATAAATTCAAAACACGCAAATCACTTCCATATAAATTTCTGAGGTCTAAACCTATTAATTAAACAACATATTTAGATATCAATAAACATATAATAAAACATTATATATACATATATAAACACAAAACTAAGCCCTAATTTTATCAACAAACTAACCAACTACAATAAACAATTATAAAAAATAAAAAATAAAAAAATAACCAAACAAATAATAATCAATGATGTATATATATATACACGTAGAAATAGAAATTAGGGTTTGATATGTGTGTGTGTGTGTATACCTGACCCTTGACTTTGAGATTGATATGCTGATCCATGGGCTTTTTCTCATCTTCCTGAGCCAATCCGCCATCACCTCCGGTAGCCGACATTATTATTATTGATTGAATATTTCTAGGGTTTTTTTTTTTTTAACACAGAGTTGTAGTTGAAGATCGAAAGTGGGAGAGAAAGGCGGTTTTTTATAAGGGTTTGGTTGTTTGAACAATTAACTATATTTAAATGTATGTTTGAGTTCCGTATAAACTATGAGAGGGAATTTTTCAAGGATAGGAATATAGGATGATAAGGTGATTGGGCCCGCCAAAAATTAATGGGTTGTTTTTTATGAGTTTTTCGTGATAAATACTTTTCTTATTTCGGGAGTGTGAATTATTAGTTTGGTAACTTAACCATAACCGATAATTGATATTCGTAAAATTATTTTTGATTAATTTATCATACTGTATAAATGTTACGGTTAACTGTACAAGTAGATAGTACATAAATATGGTAATTTTATTAAAATAAATAGTACTAGTATCATTTCCTATCATCAAATAGTTTAGTGATAAGGAGACATGTTTCCTCACAAAAGATTTTGACGTTTAAGTTCTACTTTAGACATATTTGGAATGGTCATAGATATTTAATTTCCATCTATGATAGGTCTGAGTGAGTTTTCCCCTCCAGATCTCTAGGTGATAAGGTTTCTCATCGAGAAATTTAAATTGGAGATCTATTTTGCGAAGGTACTCTCTAATGCGGACCCGGTTAAGACAACGTATGCATCCTATCATTCGCAAGTAATTCACACCTTTCAAAAAAAATATATAGTTTGGTAACTTGGTTCACATTAAATTGTTAAAAGAAGTGATGATGTTTTAAGTGGTTGAGGTGAACTATCTATTTATTTTTTTAAAGGTAAAAATTACTCGTGAATATCGAAAGGTCTAGCATATGTTGTTTTAACCAGGTTCCCACTAGAGAGCTCTCTCGCATAATAGATCCCCAATTTAAACTCCTCGATGAGAAACGCCTATCACCTAGAGATCTGGAGGGGAAAACCCACTCGGGTCCACCATAGGTAAAAATTAAATACGCATAGCTACCCCAAATATGCCTAGGGAAGGATTCAAATCTGATACTTTTTGTGAGAAAACAGATCTCTTTGTCACTGGACCATTTGATGGTGGTTAGGTGAACTATCTAATGACTTCAAAGATAGAGAAATTACGAGTTTAAATCTTACATGTGATAAAAAAAAATAAAAAAAAATCAGGGTTATATGTTGTGCATGTGGTTTTCTCTTACCTATGGTTGATTTCCTCCTGCTGGTAGCCTTCGGGTCATACGTTGGGGGAATGGAGATGATTGGGTTGGTCAGTGACCCGTCAATGATCTAATTTGTCGTTAAAAAAAACATTAAATTGTTAAATAAATAATAAAGGGTTTATGGCACCGGAATGTAACCAACTATGACCAAATGGTTATGTAGTGTAGTGACCTAATCGGGTGGATATGTAGTGTACGAACCTTTGTATTTATGGCTATGTAGTGTAATGTACCGGCTACAACCCATTTTGTAACTGGTTAAGCCATGTCAGCTAGGGGTGTTCAAAACCGGATATCCGAAAATTCGGATATCCGAATTTTGGATATCCGAAATTTCGGATAGTTTATTTGATCATCCGATATCCGAATCCGAAATTTCGGATATCCGATTTTCGGATATCCGAAATTTCGGATTCGGATACCAGATTATCCGAATATCCAAAACTTTTCTTTTAAATTCATTAGTAGTAGCAGCCATCTCGTCATTTTCATTAACAAGTTTCTTTTTTTTATCACCAATAACAAGTTTCTCTTTTTTAATCCATGAGTTGCCTACAAAAAACAAAAAACAAAAAAGCAAAGTAAATGTAATATATATATATATATATAGCTATATCTGTCACAAACCAAATAGATCATAAACATTTTTCAAATAATGACAAATTACTCGTAGAACCCATAAATTAAGTGCAAACTTGAAGAAACTTGAATAATTAAACCAAATGGTGTTACACTGGTAAACATTTTTCAAATACAACTTACATATTTAATTTCTTCAAGTTGAATAAGATTAAAGATAGTTGATGGAGCTTAAGCTTACCAGCAGGTTGAGGTCTTGAATGAAGATTGGAAATAGCCAAGGCCAAAAGGCTGTTAGGTAGGGACAGTGAATAAAATGAAATGAAGATTAGGGATAGAGTTTTTGTTGTTGTTGTTGTCTTTTACCTTTTAGGCCCAGCAACACCTTAGTCCAAGCCCATCTCAAGTATATATGTATATGTAATTTTTGGATATTCGGATTATCCGAAATTTTTGAAAACCTCATCCGATATCCGAATCCGAAAATCCGGATATCCGATTTTCGGATATCCGAAAATCCGGATATCTGAATTTTCGGATAATTTCGGACCGGGTTTCCGGATATTTCGGATTGCGGATTTTTTGAACACCCCTAATGTCAGCTGACAACTGTGTCTAAGTGTTGCCACGTATGATGCCTTGTCATCTACCACGTCACTTAGCAAGTCTAACTGTCAAATGATTATATATATAATTTATAAATATACATATTACATATATAAATAAGATTTATACATATACAATTATACATATTGAAGAAACAGAACCGTATATCCCTGAAATTGATACATATTGAATACCAATCAATATCTTCACCCACCATCATCATCTCAACCATCTCTCTCTCTCTCTCTCTGTTAAGGAACCAGATTTTAAATAATGCTCTCCTCACACGAATTTGTATATACTTTTCTTCCCTGTGTATCGATCCACACTTTGGGAGATCGACCGGAGATGGACTGCCGGAGACGAGGTGGCCGGAATCTGCTCCCCATATCTATCGATCTATCTATCTTAATTTATTGATGATGGTGATGATTTGTTGAACGAAATAACATCTTGGGGGGGGGG
>JAOXNX010000019.1:21405531-21433830 GCA_028566075.1 Solidago caesia
TTTATCATGATCTAACGGTTAGGATCTTATCTTATTTTTTTTACTTTAATACTTGTTTTATAATAACCAACCCCTATATATATATATATATATATATATATATATTAGAACGAAATGCATTTTTGGTCCCTGTGGTATCACACCATTTGCAAGATTGGTCCAAACATATGCAAAGTGACGATTTTGGTGCAATAAGCGAGACTTTGTGGCAATCTTGGTCCAAAGTTAACTTGCCGTTTGTTTGTCCCCGTTAATGAGGCCATGTGTCAGGCACATGATGGGCAGTACTGTCTTTTCATACAAGGACCATTCTTGCAATTTAAATCAAACCTCTTTTTTTTTCTTTTTGTTCATGTATTTATCATCATCATCAAACAACAACATCAATCCCCAGATTTCATTCAAAAATAAAAAAACTCAAACATATTTTCATATATACATTACACACATATATACATATATATATACACATACATATATATCACATTATATATTACCATTATATTTAAAAAGCATCTTTCGTTTGTGAGAAGAAGTAACTGTAGCTAATAGTATAAGTTTTAAAGCATAGAGCACTACTTCTACATGCATGAATTGGGATAAAATATCTGAAAGAAGTGTCTAGACTTCTTATCCCAAAATCCATTTGAGACTCTTTGTTCTACAAAAATCTTCAGCCATTGACTTCTACTCCTAATCAAGAAGTAATATATATCTCTTCCTTCCACTATTTCTTTCTTTAAAAAAAAAAAAGAAACTAAATCTAACTATTTTGTTTCGTGTATTTATATCAAGTGTATATGTGGTTTTGGGTTTTTATCTTCTAATTATATTCTCTTATGTTGATTTACAATTTTGTTGATCATATATATGAAGAATGTACATGATTAATGTGGTTACTTTGAAGGTGTAGTTTCAGATTTTTCCTTCTCCTTTTTGATTTATATATGTTAATTTGTATTAAGATATTTTATATTCATTGATTGTTTTACCTTTTTTATTTATTAATATATTTGCATTACATTTTCTAATCCAGTTTTTTTTATGCAGGACATGTTAAAGATTAAAGTTTATTATAAATCAAAAGAATCAAAAAGGATATTGAGGTTAGGGTTTTATCATAAATTTTAAAAACTCATAAGCTAATAAGTATGTATATCCAATTGTTTAGTTCTATATGTGTGTTTTTTTATCTGAAAGTATGTATATACAATTCTATCATTAAATGTATGTGTGATTTTATGAAAATTAATATGTTTATTTTATAGTTCCATATATGTGTTTTGTGTATTTAAATATCTTTATACGAGTGTTTACTTTGATTTGTGTTTTTGCATATATTAATATGAGATGTGAGATTTAATAGTTTAATCATAATGGCAAAAGCCTATGCAGGTTATTAAGCATTTGAAAAGAAGCCAACAAGCAATTGAAAAATCAACTTATGATAGTGAACTTGGGCGAAGGTATTGTTCATTGATTCAAATAAAGTTCTCCTGTATAGCTGTACTAGAGGTGGCATGACAGCCAATTTGGATAACATGTAGTTTTACCATTCTTTTTTGGTAGCTTTTCTATTACCTCGATGCCCAAATAATCAGAAGCAAAATTATAAAAGTTGATTGCGATTTCAAGTTGCACTAAAATGTGTAGCCTTGATTGGTGTTTGTTTCCATGATTCCATCTGTTGCTTGCTTTATGCTTTTTGAATTGAAGGAAGAAGCAAGTAGATGCCAATTGTCAATTTGTATTAGTGTATATATGGCGGTACCTTTTTTGGTTGGTGGATATTTTGCAAATGATATGTATATGTTATATTTTAGGTTTTTCATTTATTAGTATACTAAATATATCATATTAAAGAGTTATCATTTGCTTTAGTATAAGCATTATATTATCATTAATGTATTTCAATTGGTAATACTTAGTATCCATTCTTTTGTGCTGTTATATTAATATTGTCAAATATGATGCTTTTATATTAGTTTTTCGTTCCCGTCGCGAAACGCGGTAATAATTAACTAGTTATATTTAAAAAGTAACTTCCCTTTGTGAGGGGAAGTTACTGTAGCTAAAAGTACAAGTTCAATAGCATATAGTACAACTCAATAATGCATGCACTTAACTTATATGTCTCAGATATTTATTAGTTGCGTATCTTGATTGGGCTACAACCATTGTCAATCCACAAACAATGATATTGGGCTGAATTTATATGTCTCGGATATTTGCTTAAATACTCCGTAGATGATAAGGATAATGCAATGGTAATATCCAAGATTCCAAGTATTTAAAAAAGAAATTCCAGGACACCCATTTGGTGAGATACCTACAATTTAATTTGATACATATACCACAACATATAAATTTATAACAAATTGTATAAACATATAATGTACAACTGTGGTCTGCATTATCCCAAAATTCTATAATTCATGTTGGGTCAATTTCATAAGATTTAAACTAACCAAAGCACAAAAGATTTATGTTAGCCAGATCACATGGTTTAGGTCAAGTCAGATCATGGACACCCAGTAGTGTTTCTGGGTTCACAATGAAAAACATGCATGATTTGTATTTTAAGAACACCGGTCAAGATAACAATTTGGTGCGATTTTAGTACCAAACGAAACTTATAATTTGTTATCTAAGTTGGAAATCTACGGTCCGCAGCGAAGCGCGGGTAAAAAACTAGTTTGAATAAAGCATAAACTCACTTAAATAACCTTGGTATACATATATACTTTTGAAGTAAAAGCTAACCAAGAGAATGTGTAGTCCAACATTTTCATTCATAATGTACGAATATAATTTAATATATAAATTAATATCTATGTTAAGTTATTGATAAACAAAGTGTGACATATAAAAAATTTTAAACAAAAAGTTCTAAACAAAAAGTTAAAACTTAAAATGCTTACTTTAAAATTGAACAGGGAGATAATTTAAATTGCATATAATTAAATTTGAATTAAATATATATATATATGTGTGTGTGTATATATATTATATCTTTGGATTCAGTTATGGAGATCGGGAATTTTAAGTTTTCCATTGCCGGTCAACTCATGAATTCCCTGGTCAAACCAAGTTCGGGTATCGAATTTTTCATCGGGTACGAGTATTTTTGTTATCCATATCAGTAAAAGAGATTGTCCATATGATATATATCCCATTTACCCAACTTTAATTCTTTAAAGGACTAAAGATACAATTTGGTAAAAACCTAAAGGGGGTATAAATGCAACAAAGATTTCACACCTTCATAAATATATAAACCCCCAAAACCACAAAATCGAAATCGTTTTACCATTTCCAAATATCTGAAGTACATCAAACCAGACCAGACCAGACCTCATCCCCCCACCCCAATGGTATCACTTCCCGGGCCGCCCGTGAACCCATACCCACCGGACTTGAACCGTTCACCGGAAAATAAAAAGCTCACCGGACCCACAAATGTAAATTATGACGAATCAATGTCAATTGATGATGAAGTGTTAAGAAGAGAAAGAAAAGAGAAAGTGAATAAAAAAATAGCATCACAAAAAGCAATATCAGTTATATTAAGAAGAGAAGCAACTAAAGCTGTTATTGAAAAGAAAAAAGGGTCTACTAGATTGTTTCCAGGAACTGTACTTGAAGCACTTCATGAACGTATTACTGCTTTGCGTTGGGAATCTGCTCTTAAGGTACTACTGTGATTTATGTATGTGGAAATTTAAATTTGTTGCGAATTTGTCGGTTTTTGGTTTCGTATATAGCAGGATTTTGTTAGGTATATACTACTTGTAATTTTTGTACGTTAGCTTATTTGGTTTCGGAGTTGGGGGCATTCCCGGGCCGATAGGTGAGCTTTGATTTAAGTATCATCCTTCATTGGCATGGGGTGGTCTGATTTGACCCGGACCGGATGCAGAAAAGTCTAGTAACTGGAAATAAGATTCTAGAAGCACTCTTAACCTGCTGATTTTCACCGGTCTACTGTGTCCAGAAATGTGTTGTATTGTGCAGGGGTAATTCCTAGCTATGAAACCTAGACCACTACAGTCTTAGGGTGTTGTAACTAACCACGTGGACTAACAACTTAACTAGTAACAATTAACTGGCTAGCTGTGCTGGTTTGGACATTAGTTATTTATTTACAATAAGTTTTCATTAGAATAAACACCTAGAATGAGCAACATGATTGAAAACAAAACTGCGTTCGGTTTGCTTTCCTGATTTACCTCGGATTTACAGATTAAAAGAATGTGATTTTATTTTCATTACCTAATACCTTGCCTTATAAGTGTGGGAAAACGAATATAATATGTGTTTGAGAGAATCTAATTTAACTTCTAACAAAAGCATCTCATTAAAATCCACAGTCCACATCCATTTTGGTTATAGAGAAGACAATCATACTAAACCAAGCATATGTTTTTGGGTAAGCACTAGTACTGCCTACATGGATATTTCTCCTCTAGTAACCTTTTTTCAAATCGAAGAAAGTATTTCTTCTGTGACCTAAGATAATAATAGCCCAAAACATGAGCCTTTCTTTGTTGGTTTGACACGGTACTCAGCTTCCTGTATATATTTCTATTAAAATGTAAATGCATATTATATAATATATACATGTCTCTGTGAAAAGAATTCACAAAGCTGTGCAACCTGTCTTAGGTCATGACAAGCCCCCTGCCCCATGGTTCAGTGTATAATGATTAATTTATTTATAGGGTTTATTAGATGTTTTTTGCCATTCAGGAACTCCCTTTTAGAAAAATTTTATAAGCGGACACTATATGATGTGTTCTCCTAATTATAGTTGTCGTTTTCAGGTTTTTGAACTACTCCGTGAGCAGCTTTGGTACCGGCCTAACTCTGCTATATACGTAAAGCTAATAGTGATGCTTGGAAAATGTAAGCAACCTGAGAAAGCACATTCGTTGTTTCAGGCCATGATCGATGAAGGTTGTATTGCGAATCAAGAGTCTTACACTGCTCTCTTATCTGCCTACAGTCGAAGTGGCCTGTTTCGAAAAGCATTTGCAATACTAGACGAGATGAAAAATACTCCTGATTGCCTCCCTGATGTATACACATATTCAATCCTCATTAAATCGTGCCTTCATTTCCATGAATTTGATAAAGTGCAATCTTTGCTTTCTGAAATGGTCTCACAAGGAGTGAAGCCCAATACAGTTACTTATAATACCCTTATTGATGCATATGGGAAAGCTAAAAGGTAACAGTCTACAAATAGATATTTCTTAAGGGGTGTTGATGTATAGAACTATGGGTGGCGATTGCGACAAATATACTTATGAATTAGCTGATTCGGGCCGTGTTGTATATCTAATGGGTCAAATTGGTTAATTGAAAAAGAGTTGGCTAAAAGTGAATCTGGTCAGAGGTCGAAATTCGTCCAGTAGGGCAAACTGCAATAAAGTGCAATGTACTATTTACTTTTTACGGCAAACTGCTAGAAAAAGCAATGCATATATTGGTAGAAAGTGATTAGTACATTACATTTTCTTGCACCTCGCTCATCATCTTAATCAAAAATTTAGGTTACTATTGTAATTGTAATAGTATATATCTTGTTATCGTATATGCGCTAATGATGTACAAAATATTGGACGAAAATGGTTCTGGTCAACCCATCCTTCCCTTTACCAACAGTTGTTTTTTGACCCGTTACCGACCTGCCTGATTTGCCAGAGTTCCGTGGAACTAACTTATGACTGTTCTTACTTTAAATGTGCCAACAGATTTGTGGACATGGAATCAACACTTGTGGAAATGCTCCGCCAAAGGGAATGTAAGCCTGATGTATGGACCATGAATTCTGCTCTTAGAGCATTTGGTGGCAGTGGGCAAATAGAAACAATGGAAAAGTGCTACGAGAAGTTTCTCAGTGCAGGAATTCAACCTAATATCAAAACATTTAATATACTCTTGGATTCTTATGGGAAAACTGGAAATTATAAGAAAATGAGTGCTGTCATGGAATACATGCAAAAATACCATTTTACATGGACTCTTGTGACTTATAATATCGTCATAGATGCATTTGGGCGGGCTGGAGATCTGACCCAGATGGAATTCTTATTTAGGTTAATGCAATCCGAGAGCATAAAACCAAACTGTGTGACACTTTGTTCACTTGTAAGGGGTTATGCCCAAGCTGGAAAAGCTGAAAAGATCGGGGGTCTTTTGAGATACATTGATAGTTCAGATGTGACAGTTGATACCGTGTTTTTTAATTGCCTGGTGGATGCTTATGGTATGATGGGCTGTTTGGCAGAAATGAAAAGGGTCCTACCAATGATGGAAAGTAAAGGATGTCAACCTGATACGATAACGTATCGAACTATGATTAAAGCTTATAACATGAATGGAATGAGTAACCATGTGAAGGAGCTTCGGCTTGCACTCTCTTCTGTTCGAAAAGAAGAATCCAGACGATAAGTTTGAAGGTACATAAACCAACCTGCGAAGTAGAGGTGGCAGTTGTTTATTGTCAAATAAGTCAATTTGTGTTATGTTTTCTCTCTTGCCGGGAATTTTTATTTTATTTTATTTTATTTAGAAAGGCAAATATTTCACACGTGACCACACATATATACAAGTTGTCCACCATGAGACTAGAACCCACAACCTATTGGTTTGTGGGTCATCTCACATACCACTAGATCAAAGCGCTTTGATTCTAGCCAGTTAAAGAGACTACATGTAAATGGATCCAACGGGAGGAAAATTGTCCATAGTGTATTTATAATGTATAAAACCTCTTAAAACATTTAATTAAAAAATATACTATAGATATAATATATATATATTCCCAAATGAAATAAGTTATGTAATCATATTTGACACATTAATTATTTATAACAAAATTGTTTTGTGTCAATCTAACTGGACCCTACTGGTACCAAAATATCGACCGTTTGGACCCATCACCCATTAGTCAATCAGCCAACCTCACCAGTTTCCACCTCAATTGCAAACGTATATTTCCATTGTCACATGCAAAATGCAATGATTTTTCTTTCGGTAGTTCCAAGTAAATTGCAGGAAAAAAAAAATTCGGCTTAAAGTTGAGCGTTTTTCTAAACCTTGTGCCAAGTTCACTTAAAATTTTCGTGTAAATGGAGAGAACGAGTCTTCCCTTTTCAGTTTTTCTGTATGCCTAAGTTTATATATTAATGATGATATGTTGATGAAAGCAATAGTGTCACATGAATTGGGTTAGCTGTTGATTATAGGATTGATCTTCCTTTTAGGATACATACTCATTAACCGTATGCTAATCCCTCCATCATCAATAGTTGTAAAAAAAAATATACTTTTGGGTTTGTCCTATTAAATTCGTCACAGTTCCTCCTTTTGGAGTTTTGGGCAGTATTTAGGTTGATATTCCCTATCTACATATAACCATCACCACAATCACAATGTATTGATAATTCGATATTAAATTAAACTAGTCAACAATTTACTTATATTACTAGTCAACTATACATAGTGTATGTGGTAATGAAGTTCTGTTTTACTTGCACAGGAAGAGTATTGTAGAGAAATGTCTCCCCGTAAATCTTTGTAGAGGAAAGGGTAAAACTTGAGAATTCAGCTGAATAATGCTTTTGGAGATTCTTAGTTATAGCTTAGCAAACTTCACTGCATTGATGATGTTGTAATCTTTTGTTGTGCAAAGTTTCATCAATGATGTATTAAGAATTTTATGTATATGATCTTTTATATATTCAATCTCTACCACAAACACTTTCATCGTTTTATTTAACTAAGCGAATAAGAATTTGCCAACCAGTACTCATTAGTATCTTGGAGACATGTATCGTATGTCCAATACATGTATCGAATGTCCAAGACATGTATCGAGCCTACTTTTATTAATGTCTGTTTAGGCCTGAAATGCCCAAAACAGTCCAAAATATCCGTTGATGGCCAAGACTGTAACTGAACCGGTTAGGCCTGGCAATTGAATATTAAATTGTAGATAACATGTATCTGAGGTTTTGTTGGTTTGTTATCTGCCCAACTAATTAGCAAATACAAACTTGTGTGATATGATCTTAAATTCTTTTTTCATGAGTTTTTCAAGTATATAAAAAAGGCTCAGCTGATTATTATGTTGGTCTGTCTGACCTGGAATAGGACCTGTTTTACCTTGGGAGCTAGCCTTGGGGTTGCACCTTTGTTAGGCAAATGGTTGCCCATGGATCGCTAGGTCTAGTTCATCTTCGGTTCAGTAACACTTAATAAATAAGTTATTAACTTCTTTATCACCGATAACTCTTGCTTTCGCTCTAGAAAAAGGTAGCATAATTTCTTGATTACCATTTTTTTTTTCTTTCAACGGCATAATATATATTAATAAATGACCAACTAACAAGATGCTAGTGATCACAAAAGAGTTCAAAAATTACAAGAAACCAGAAAACCATAAAAAAGATAAAACTCAGGGCTTTAACTGCAAAGATTGCAAAAGGAGTTTGAAAAAAAACTTATGCCAATTACGGTAAAACCAAGACACGAGAAAAAAACCCCACTAACGGAGGCCGTGCCAACGGTTTTCACTCCGTGGTGTTTTTATGCAATCCCATAAATCCCTGAGGGGTGAAACACAACACACAACGACAAAATACAAACACTAAAAACCAGCAGCGACAAAAGATAAGGCCAAGAAAAAACCTCCACCACGCAAATCACCCACGACGAGACTCGATCCAACCATATTACTAATCTTGAATTAGCTAACCAACCCGACCAGGAAGCTTTGTGTTTATTGCTCTGATTCATGATCCAAAGAAAGGAGGTCGACACTAATGAATTAAAGATGTCATAGCTTTTCTCCCCAATGTTTTTGTGAACAAAATTATTTCTAGCTTTCCAAATGAGCCACCGCCACGTAAACATTATAGCCTTCAACCTGGTATCAATAAAACGAGGAAGTTGCAAGCCGTCAATCCAATTTAGCATCTCCTTAGGTGGCATCCTATGAAAATCGATACCAATCCACTTTCTTATCATATCTCTCGTCTCCATTACCAGCTTACAATTTTTAAAAATGTGGATTGACGTTTCAATGACATTTTGACATTGAAGACAATGCATAGTATCGACATCAATACCTCTAGCAAACAAGTTAGGATAAGTGGGGATGCAATCTCGTAATAGCCTCCAAATAAACAGATTCACCTTCTTTGGAACCAATGAAATCCACCTAGTTTTTGCATGGATATTACCTTGAAGCATCTTGTAATCAAAGTAACGCCGAACCTGAGCAACAACAAACTCAGAAGAATTATTACACGTCCATATCCATTTGTCCTCATTGTCCGTCTTTAAGGTTCTTAGGAATCAAATTAATCAATGCATCAAGCTGCTCCTGCTCGCGCCCCAGCCTAATCTCTCTTTGCGAGACCCAATTCCACTTTGACATAACAAACCTGTCACTGATTTTACAATCCTTAACCCTTTCCAGTGCGAACAAGAGAGGAAAACAAGTAGCAAGCGATTGATTCCCAACCCACAAATCTTTCCAGAACGTAGTGTCATTTCCTTTCCCAATCTCCTGTTTAATGAAATCACGCTCCATATTTGGAATAGAGTGGATAGATTTAATTGAGTCGATGATTTGTGACCATAACCCTTTATTGGAAGCCGATAAGTTAATAAAACAATTAGGCCCATGCAGGGCGACAAGTGAATTTCAAGTAAATGTTGGGCCCCTGTGCAAGATAAAAAAAATGGGCTCATAAAATAATAATTTATATTGTGGCTTGTGGTTTACTTAATTTTATGGCTTTTATTATGGATTGTTTTATAATAGATGTTTAGATTATACTCATATATAACTACGGATTTTTAAAAATTGGGGGCCCTTCAAAGCCGGGGCCCTGTGCGCTGGCCTATACTGCACTTGCTTAGATCCTCCACTGGGGCCATGAATAGAAGGCAGGACCCAAGACCAAAGACAACTAGGATTAGAGATCGCACACCATCTCAATTTATAAAGGAGAGCAAGATTCATAGCGTCTATTCCTACCGGGGAGAACAGGCCATTCAACAGGGGGATTCTGAAATTGCGGAGGCTTGGTTCGACCAAAGGCTGCCAATTCCCACTCCCCCATCATCTTTAGCAGATGTAACTCCCTTCCAATTAATCTATGCCATCTTACGATTATTACCCGTACCACCCCAAAAGAAGGATGATCTAAGAGATTCGAGAATCTTATTAACTTTTATTGGCATTCTAAAAATCGAAAGGAAATAGTTTTCTAGTGATCTAGATGGTCCGATATTCAACATTAATATGAGTGTCTTAAATTATTTCTCTGCATTTGTCTTCTTCCTTTTCTTTCTGAAAAAGTTGGTATGAGATGTTGCGTTATATTGCACTTATTCACATTTGAAGTTAAAAAAAATAGTGCAAATGACTCACGAGGAGATATTATAAATGCATTTCAAATTTGAAACCAGCCATCTAATTTACATGCAAGACAACCTAAACAATACTACCTTCATTAAGCAACATCGAAATCCAAAAATACGAGTAGCAACTTTTCACTTTACTGAATTTATACATTGAAAGACAAAAACTTGTAATGAAACATACGATCAACATGTAAATGTGAGGTGATTTTTCTACTGCATCTTTTACTTCCCCTACTGCAAACAACTTATTATGACTTTTTTTTGCCCTTATTAACAATTTTACAACCCATAAATACACACTCAAATATTGACTCAAAATCTTTGAATGAACCAAAAGCCATAAATAAATGGCAACATACAAGCTCGTTGCAATCATCAGAAGCCCTGAAAATAACAATGAATTCGTAATTGTCAAACAACCTCCAAAATACAATGACAATGAATACGACTCGCGTGTTGAGTCTGACCTCTTTGACTTACCCTCAACTACTTTATCCCCCCATTTTCATCGGAATCAAATTCATCACCTCAGTTTATACTTTCTATGTCCCATATAACTATAACTTTTGACTCAAAGAATATATAAGTTTAGATTGCGTTGAAATTCTTCATGAGTTTGTTTGAGTAATTAACACATCTGAAATGTTTTCAAACATGATAAAATTTTGGAAACTTGTAGAGTGAAATCAGTCCACAAATAATTATTATCGATTTCTAATAAACACAAGTGTGAACTGAAATCTACCAAAAGGGGAAAATGATGCCTTTATTCAGACAAACTTTTAGGTTGGGTCTTGGTATTTGACAAAGGCTTAAACCCTGATTATGCCAAAAACAAAAACGCTTTGATATCTGTCAAACTTTGTAATTTTTCACACACCTTTCTCAATGCCTCCCTAAGTTAATGAATTTAATCGTTTCTGGGTGTTAAAGCTCTAAAATTAATGTCATTGTTTTTGTATTGATGTAATTTATAGTTCAAACATATTGAGTGTGTTCAATTCATGCCCTTTTTTACACACCATTCTTAGCTACTTTCTTTAAGAAACACCTTTTTCTTACTTGTTTGCGTTCAATTTAGATATTGTTAGTGGTTTCTCTTTCTATCCTTCGTTCCCAAAGTTTTTGACATTCCAACTTCTTTTATCCCATTCTAAAACTTTATCCCCGCCCCCCCCCCCCCATTTTCATTGAAATCAAATAGAATGAATGTCAATAACGATCTTGATTCTCATTTATTGTTTTTTATACAAGAGATAAAATAAGTAATATGTCTTGTGTGAAAGTGTTTTTGTGCCAATAAAAGACGACAAGGATTTAAAGAAGAAAAGATGTAAAGTAAAAGAGTTGTATGAAATCTATTATTAAGTGCACTAGAAAAATCACCTCCCCATGTAAATACCCAATCTAAATAGCGATATCCGCAAAAAATGGATATCAGTGGCGAAAGATATGAAGGGCAGGAGGGGATTGTTGTCCTCCCGAAAAATCTGGCTTGTACTTAACAAATTTTTATATTTAAATGCAATTTTTTAAATTTATACTTGTTCTAGAACTATTTTTTTTCATTATGACCCCCTTCAAGAATTGAGAATCAAATTTTGACCCTTCTATAAAGATGTTCAAGTTCCGCCGTTGATGGATATGATAAAGGAACCTCATACTTAACTTAGTTAACTCCAAATATCTATAGATAGATATGCATTTTTTTAATACAAAAATGATGTAAAATAAAAAACTAAAATCTTTCAACATACATCTATCATCTATGAACAAAAAAAGTTAAAAAGTTAAAAGTAGATCAACAAAGGCGATTATATATGTGAAAATGAAAAAAGAAAAGAAATGCTATTATAATTTTATTTGTGTCATATATATGTATACATTGTTGAAATTAAATGTCTAGAGAATCATTGGTTCCCATCCTAAGGCCAAGTGGACCCTCAAACAGGTTGTTGGACCTAAGAAAAAGTCGAGAAGGATAATATTCAACTCAAGTCACCCATACATATAGTTTACCAACCCTAATAACATGGCCTGATATATCTTCCGGATGAAGGAGCATATGTTGTCTTTATTTGATTGGCAAACTCTAAAACATTTTGAGACTATCGACAAGATGAAAGCTTTTCTAAAAACAAAAGCATGGAAAAGATTCTTTAGGATTTGGAAGCCACAATATATGGAGCTAAATCTAGAGTTCTTCTCCACATTTACTCTAGTAGTTGTAGTTAGTTTTACTTAACCAAGGTTTGTTACCTTTAGTCTTGGAGTGAAGGACATATCATTTTCAATAGTTTTTGTTGTTCGGTTGCATTTATATACATAAGAAAATATTCTGGAGCACTCTTTCACTCAAGGGCAATAAATTGGGATCGTATACCTCATGAAGCAAAAGAATATTGAAAAAAAAGTGGCTATGGAGGAATAAAATCCTTCTACCTCGTAAGAAAAACTTTTGTCTGGCTCAGTTTTGAGGATTATTCACCAAGTTCGGGCAAATTTGATATCTCGGAGAAGGAGGGCTCCCATATCGTCGGGGAGTGAGACCTCGTGTTTCTATATTACATGGGAGAACCAATTTTGCAATATGGCATACTATTTGGCCTTACATTTTTAGCATAAGACAAAACCACTACTTTCTTTAGTAGACAACATCTTTGACGGTCCTTAGATTACTAAATTGGCAGAGCCTTAAGATATTTTGATTGAGACAAAGGTCTCAAGGTTGACTATGTGTCCAGCATGATTTTGATAGAGATTATGATTATCCTTTGACAAAGACTTTCGACTACCGTTGAAGGAAGAGCCAAAGTGTAACCAAATATACATTGTATGAACTAAATCTACAATCACTCGATTTAGAGAAACCGTAAAATACTTATAATAGAAAAACCATATATGTAATTAACTCTAGATATAAATTTAGATAGATACATATGCACAATTATTAATACAAAAGCCATATCAGTAGGTTAAAATTTTTGTATAAAAAGATTATATAGACATAGAAAAGTGATTTATATTATAAATTCAAGATTCACTCTTTTTGAAGAAGAACAAAAAGGCAAACAAAAAGCCCAAATAGAAAAAAAAGGCCTCTTGATTGAACGTCTGCATGTCCGGCCCACTACTCTCTCTCCCAGAGAAAGAAGACGACGAAATAGTTTTTACAAATCTTAGAGAGAGAAACCTTCAAGAGAGAGAAGAACCAAATAACATAACGAGCTTGAAGACGAACCAGAACAAAACATTATATTATATACATACATATCCAACATTCATATATCTATCTATCTATAAATCCGAACTAATTAGGGCAAACAATTTCAAAAGAGAGATATACACTCAGTCTATTATTCTTTTTATCATGTCCTGTATTTTCTAGGGCAAAATTAATTTGGAAAATTGATCATTTTTAGGTCAAAATTAAAGGTTAAAGTGTGAGGGGAAACATTTCTAAGCTGGATATTGTTGTAATTCAGGTATTTCTCTTTTGAATTTTATGAAATCATTGTCTTTTTTTTTTTGTAAACCCTAGAATTTGAAATTTTGGGATTTTTTTTGTTTTAGTTCATTTTAGGTTAATGTATTTGTAGTTATGTAATTGCAGTGTTGTTCATTGTCGTGTTTCGATTGAATGCATGCCAGAAATGTGGAATTAGTGTATTTTGATGGAGCATTTTTTTTGTCGAGATTATGAGTGTTTGTGATGGTGATTGTAAGTAGGCATGAAATGTAGTAAGAAATGGAGCTGTATGACTGCTTAACTGAAGTTTAACTCGTGTGTTAACTGTGAGAAAGTGTTAGATACTGTCGTTTGCAATCATGATCGTGTGATAAATATACTACGGTTTTGGTAAATAATGATTATTTCTATGCTGGTTCATTTTTGTAATCATTGTTTTTTCACACAACATACTTTTTAGTCTTAAAATGAATGTCGTGTGGCATACTATAAATAAGATACCCCTTTTTTTAATTGTTTTGTGTTTAACTATTACTCCATTAGGAAAGAAAATATTTCCTTTTTATTCTTTATGATCATACATATGAAACTCGTTCATCAGGCACAAGTAACTTTATGGCTCAAACTTATTCTGCAAACAAATAGCACAGAGGTTGATTTATATCTTTCATAGTGTCATCATGTTTTATACTTTTTCATGGGTTATTGGTCAGATGTGTAATGCATTTCTGTTTCCCTTCATAGTTCTTGTGATCAACTACAGGCTTGATGGCTATGTTTGGTATCATGACTGTGTTTGTTCAAAAGTAGCAGGCCAGTATTTGTCATCATTCATTATCCATGGACTATGAATTTGGTTTATACTGATATAAACTATTCGCAGTTAAGAGTGTCAATATACATTGTATCCAAGACTATTTAATTAAAAGGATTTAGTCATTTTGTAGTTACCAATAGACGAGTCTTAGTAGTACTGGAAAATGTTGAATGCCTGTTACTAGCGAAATGGTTTGATACTTGTCTGCTGCTTTCTGAAATTTCTTGCATCAAAGTTTAGGTTTAATATTGGAATGTGTGCACTACTTCACCTAGCTGTTTAATATATCCAAAATAGCGTCCTTTTGTTTACTTTAAGAAGAAAATGGATTTTGTTTAGTGATGGGTTCTAAGGTATCCATATTAATGAACCTGAATACTGTTGTACATGTTTGGGTAGACGGTTTTTGATTTTTAGTCCATACTGATTATTGCTTAGTTGTGGCCCTGGAAGCATCTAATTGATATTGTAGTTATTCATATATTATTCATTACCCGGACTGCTTATGATCTCTGCCTTGAATATGTGCATTGTCACTCTTTATTAATCAATTGAATTTTTATTCCTATACTTTAGTATCTTGTTCATCTTTCCAATCCAAACAAAATCTTATATAATAATTTTGCTCTAAAGAAATTGTTAAAATTAAATACTGCATCTAGTTTCATTGCAGCTAATTCAGCATGAACAACTTTTATTAGGTCACCATATGTGTCTTTGTTTTTTGGTATGTTTTATAAGCATTTTATTTCATGTGTTTGTTGGCAACATCTATATGATCCCTTTCTTTTTATGTGATTCTCTATTGCTTCTTTGTAATTTGATTTAGTTTGTGAATCAATGGCAGGAACACAGCTGTAGGTGTTTTAAGTGGGTATGCATGGATGTACTTCAGGATTTGTGCTTGTAGTCAATGCCGAGCTTAATTCCATGGGAGGAGTTGGAATTTCTTCAACACCATCTTTGCAGCAATCATCAGACCTTGAGAAAACTCAAGCAGAACTTAGGTATTAGCGGTTTTCCTCTGTGTACTGCATATTTTTTGCTTTCATCATTTTATTTTTGTCAAACAAACTGAAAAATGGTGGATCATTTCTTATTGCAGGCAAACATTCACTGCTGCTGAGAAGTTTAGAAGAGAATTAGAGTTTCTACAGAAAGTAGGCAGATGGGATTATGTTTATCTTTATGCTATAAAGCATTTTTTGAGGATAATTAAGTGATCAATTGCTTGTTATTTTCAGGGTGGAGATCCGTTAGACTTAAAACCTGGAAAGGCAGCGTCAGTTAGCTTCCAGTCTACATCACTTACAGATCGACATCCTGAGCAGTTTGTGACAAGGTGTGTATCTAGTGTTTAATGAATGCATTGATTATTTCTTTTCCAGCATCAATATCATTATTATTGATATTTTTTATTTTATTATGATTTTCTTATGGTGATGTAGTGAAACAAAAGGTAGTTTTGCAATTACTGCTTCACCCCATGGAGATTCTGTTGAGAGTAGTGGTAGATTAGGGGTCCCTTCAGTCTGTGAACCCAACAGTGCTGATAATCTCATGCTATTCAAAGAATCAGGCGAGTCTGCTGTATTAGAACTGCCTAAAAAAGCATATAAGCGTAGGATTAGATCTCGGCCAAATCGTGATCCTTCTCGACATGCTACCAGAGATTTTAAGGGATTAACACATGATGCAGACAATCAGGAGCGGAACTATTTGTTAAATTCCAACTCCAACCCAAAAAGTCCTAATGCTAGTGTGGCTCTTAAAAATTCTACCAGTCATATAGAAAATGAATTAGATGTTGTGCCAGCTGTAGAATCATCCCTTGGCCCTGCACGTGGTCCATATTCTGCTGTTTTGGATGCTAATGCTTTACAAGAGAATCACCATGATCTGACAATTAAATCTGATGATCTAGAAGCTCCACCCACGAAGGCTTTAATTGAACCTGAATCTATAGGGGGTATAGAGCAGGTACCTTTGACAGATTCTAAACATTCACCTAATGGCTTTGGGAATACAGAAGAGATAAAAATCATACCTGACCCCAAAAAGGTCTTGGATGCTGAGTCATCGTGCACCCAAACCAGTCAACATTTTGATGAATGTAATGGAAATGGTCTTAGTACTACTGGGCCAAGGGAGCAAAATTTGGTAGGTAATGATTCAGGTGCAGAAAAGAATGAATTGAACATTGATCCGACTCGAAATGTGGATGGCTCTGCCAGAAAAGAAGCAGAAGTTATAAAAGGGCCGGAATCTGCCAAAGGAGTTGACTCGGATGACTGCGCCGATTTAAAAGCAGAAAGAAAACAAAGCATTTCCGTGGAACCCAATTTCATTTCTCAAGACGGAAATGCTTGCAATAGGAGACCTACGGGTTTAAATGAGACCCCCTTGCTGGATTCTGCATTGTCCGTTCGGCATGCTACTGATAGTTCAGAGCAAAATGCATGCTCTCAGGAAAACTTGAAATTGGCAGTCAGAGAGCATGAGGACTCAGTTTTAGAAGAGGCTCGCATTATAGAGGTTGCTTCTTTATTTTAATGTATTTTATAACTGAAGGAATTTGATCACTTCCCCCCATATAAGTGTTCTTAATAGCTGATTTGAGATTTTATAATAAACAGGCAAAGCGTAGGAGGATAGCTGAATTATCAGTTAAAATGCTGCCATTAGAGAGACGGTTAAAATCACAATGGGATTTTGTCCTTGAGGAAATGTCATGGTTGGCTAATGATTTTGCACAGGTTTGTTTTTGCTGATTCAGAGCAAGGTCAACCTAGTCATCTATCAATTTTTCGTACTTAGTATAATGTATTATTTGATTTGTAACTTATCAAGTTATGAGTCCGATTGTTCGTTTTGATTCTCACTTTCCTTTTTATAAATAGGAGCGCCTTTGGAAGGTTACTGCAGCTGCTCAAATTTCCCAGAGAGTTGCTTATGCTTCGCGGTTAAGATTCCAGCAACAAAGCTTTCTGCTGAGGCATAAGGAAGTGGCTCACACTTTGGCAGAAGCTGTCTTGCAGTTCTGGCACATGATACAGGTTTTTAATACGTTTGAAACTGTTATTGTGAATAATAACTTATTTACGAGCTACACTAGGAAGTATCAATGCTTGTTGGTTGATAAGGTCGTGGTTCTGAAATAAAACACTTCACAACGTGATGAAGTTTGAGTAAATTGCTAAGATTATGCATAAATCTCCTGCCTCTTATATTGTTACAATGACAGGCGGAATGCAAGGGATCGGAGTCAGAATGCTTTAAGAAAGATATTGCAGATGGGATTAAGGGATACGCGGTGAGGTTCCTGGAGTATAATAGCTCTCAAGCTCAGTGGCACACAAATCAAGCACCTGCACCTCCTGATAGCATATCTGATCTAGGCATCATAGACTGTTCATGGGAGGATAACTTGACAGAAGTATGTACTAAAACTTGATATCTTCGCAAATCAAGTTGAAACATTGTTACACCACATGTAGCTGCCTCTTTTTCACTTACGGGTGTGCAAAAAGTGACTTGGGCCACCGTAACTGAAAATTCGAACTAGATATGGCTGTATTTGGTTTGATTCCCTGTTCTAAAGTTTTTAAAGTTGCTTTTCAGTTACGTTTTTAGTTTTTCAAAATATTGGTTCTCTCTTGGTTCTGGATTCTGAACCAATGCAGTCGTCTTAAAAAATTAATCATTTTGTCAATCTAAAACAACCTAATTTATTATTTATACTTTTCATAGGAAACCCTCGTTTTGGACCAAACTGTTTCAGATTGGTCTCTTTTCAATTACACTATTTTTCGGTTTCAGTTAGTTCTGGTTTCGTTCGGTCCCGTTATGACCTAATCTACACCCCTAATTTCTACAAAAACACAATGACACTATGAAAGATCCAAACCAAAATGACAATGTTTGGCATATTTACCTTGTTTGCAATCTCTTTACTTCTCTATCTAACTGGTCCGATATAAAATCCGGTCATCTGTAATGCAGGAGAACCTCTTTTATACAGTGCCACCTGGTGCAATCGAGGCCTACAGAAAAGCTATTGATTCTCATTTGCAACAATTCGAGGTAGAAACCTCTCAACAAATGATACAATGTTATTCATACTACTGTTGTGAACTGACTTCTCGGTTTAGCTTTTGCTGTGTGTTGAGTAATCAACTAATCATTAATATAGATAATGTCTTTGTATGTAGTCTTGAAGCTTTCAATCCTGTGTTAGTGAAGTTCTTTAAATTGGCCTTTTGGGTTTTCAATATTTTTAAATAAGGGTAGTTTAGGCATTGTTGCAATACAACAAATCACAAGAAAGTGGACACAAGATGAGATATCACCTAAAAGGAAATTAGACACGTAGATTTTGGACTGCATGAGTGGATAACGATAAAACAAATAATATGGCAAAATAGAGTTTGCAGAACAGTTAATACTTGGTATGGTATCATGATTAATTTTTCTATCTATTTATTCTGTAAATGGGTGAATGGGGAGGGACCCCTATTCTTTGGGCTCTGAGTACACGCCCTAACCGGTATTCCTGTGGCTGTTTCCGGACTCTTCCTCAGCCATTTTTGCAAAATTTTTACCGACTCCAATGTAACCAGTATTCATTTCATTTTGGATGGAAGTAAGAGGATTTTTTAAATCATTTATTTGGCTTTTAACTTTTAATTTCAAAGAGTAAGGGTACTCTTTGTTGGTGAATGAATTTAAAAAATCTAACACCAAAAGCAATGTCCATGCGGTGAACAGTGAACTGAGTCTGGCACCTCAACTTCCTCTCTCTTTATCTCTAATTGTTGTATAATAGGTCAAGTTATAAAACATGGAAACGGTCAGCAGTTAAATGTTTTTGATAAATTTACAAAGGCTTGTATAGGTTTTTTAGAATGTGGCTCGGACGCAATTATAAATTGATTAAGCTTATGGCGAGAATAGTAATAAAGTAATGTATGTTGTCTTATGCATTTAGGTGGTTTAGATTTGACATCTGACACGTCTTGTAATTGTGTGTCAAATATTCAAAATATATTATGTTATTGTAGTTAGAGCGAAGTCTAGCTTCTTCGGAAGGAATCTGTAAGCCTATGTCTTTGGAATTTAGAATTTCAAATATTAAAAAATTTGGGGAATTTAGAATTTCACCCATGTTTTTCCTTTTGACTTTGGTTGACTAATGATGTTCCTACTCTCTTTAGAGAACTGGCAGTAGCATGCAAGAGGAAGTGGATACGTCTGGGTATGATGCTGTTGCAGGTAATATGGATTTGCTGTAAATGACCTTGTATATCAATTTCATCCATTGAAACTCTAAACTTTATGTAAATTTCATATCTCAAGATAATGCATTTGAAGAGGACGAGGGAGAAACAAGCACATATTATCTGCCAGGTGGTTTTGAAGGCATCAAATCTACAAATGCCACTCAAAAAAGAAGGAAAAAGTTCACATTATATGGTCCAAGATCATATGAGATGGGAGGTGATGTGCCATATATGCCATCTGTTGAAAGGACCGTTGGAATTCAACCTTCTGTTTTAAGTGGAAAACGTTATGGCAGCAATCTAAATGTTGCAATTCCAACGAAGCGTGTACGTACTGCATCCAGACAGAGGATTATAAGTCCATTCAATGCTGGAACTTCTGGACACATACAGATACCAAATAGAACAGATGCTTCAAGTGGCGATAACAATTCCTTTCAGGATGAGCAAAGCACTCTACATGGAGGGTCCCAAATGCCAAACAATATGGAAGTTGAATCAGTGGGAGACTATGAGAAGCAGTTACATTTTGACTCCATGGAAGTTTCAAATAGACCTAAAAAGAAAAAGAAGGCAAAACATTTGGTTTGTAAACATTTACTAGAGCCTTATTGCTTTTTAGTTGTTGTCTCTGATTGTGTTACGGTGTTGCAGGGATCCACATTTGAGCACCGATGGCAACTTGATTCTAATTTCCAGAATGACCAGGTAAAATTTTAGCATTCTTAGAACTAGTGTTTTGCATAGCCATATCATCACTATTTATAAGTGATATAAGGGTGTCTAATTGAGAACATGTGAGTAATTCATGTCATTCTGTATTATATGAGAAAAAGTTTACATAGCTATAGGGTAATCAACTCGATCATGCTTACTACACTGAACTGATTCACGAATTAACTTCGTTCAATCTTGAACATTTAAACAGGGTTTAATCTAACCATATGCTTGATGAAATGTTAGAATTTCTCTGTGTGTGTGTGTGTGTCACTTGGCACAAAAGAGTAACCATTTTTAACTAGTCATAGTGTCAATGTTCATTCACAGATTGATATTTCCATTAATTCTTTAATACATGTAATCTAAAATTTTCCACATTCATGGAAATGTAGAAGGATCACTCAAGGAGACTGGATACACATCAATTTGACTCTAATGGCAGCAGTGGTATGGCTCTTTTGCTTCTCATTTGTGCCATTGGTTTCGTAAAACTGATTTAATTTATCATGTGTTTTTTTTAATTACGTTTTAGTCATCTTACAATACTTCTATGAAGGGTTATACGTTGACGAGACATTCATTTGATATTTATCTGAAAATCTTACTCTTTTGGCTGGTCCCATTCCTTCTCCAGTGGCTTCTCAAATGAGTAATATGTCCAACCCAAATAAGTTCATGAAATTACTTGTGCGTGATCGCGGCCGGAAAGTCAAAGCACCCAAGGTATTATGTCTAGCGTTTCTGATACTTCTAAGTACACTCTAGATTTCCCGTTCCAATCATATTGTAGATTTCCCGTGCATGAATGACAATTTTAAACACATCTGCAGACCCCTGTTGGGCAGCCAGGTTCAGGAAGTCCATGGTCATTGTTTGAAGATCAGGTTGATTTTTTGCTTTCTTTTTCAGTTTGTCACTAGATTATATATACGTGTGTGTGTTTGTATAATTATTTTTGTTGTTGAGATTACGTGTGCTTAGTAAGATGTCATAATATTGTTCTTGTTTTCTCAGGCCCTTGTTGTACTGGTGCATGATATGGGTCCTAACTGGGAGCTTATAAGTGATGCTATTAACAGCACTTTGCAGTTCAAGGTAAATGCAGGGTACCAAGGTTCTTGTAGTTTTTTGTTGAACTGTCAAGCCTTTTGTTAGTGTAATTTGTATGTTTTTACTAGTTTGTTTGGAAACTCCGGTTGGACTTGATTGATTTGCATGATTACAGTGGGGTGTGTTCTTTATTTATAGTTTCAGTTATTATATGTTCCAACTGTCTCTTTGACCACCCCCTGTAACTGGGAATCATTATGTACTAAATATCGGAAGATGGGTGGGTTTGGGTGATCGGTCAAAACTAAAACAGGTCCAGGTGAAGACTGGTCATTTTAGATGGTTTGAAAGGTACCAGTGGGCTTGGGTTGACCTGCACACATATTTTGGTACTATTACGAATAGTTAGTGAGAAAATTTTGAATTACAAAATTAATATTATTACCTTAATACTTTAAATCTTTGATGATTTGATTTATGAGGTTGTATGCAATATTAGACATTGAACAACTTCCATTACTGTTGTAGCATTCCCTTTTTAGCTCCTTTTTATTTGATCCATTTGAGATAAAAAAAAGCAACCTGAATCGATCTATTCATAAGTAAATGGATTGAAATTGCTACCTTGTTTAACTAATGTAGTCAATCATAGATGAATATTTAATCTTTGCAATCTGTGCAGTGCATCTTCCGCAAGTCTAAAGAATGCAAAGAGCGCCATAAAATTTTAATGGATCGGAACACTGGTGATGGTGCTGATAGTGCTGAGGATTCAGGGTCATCTCAACCTTATCCATCTACTTTACCTGGCATTCCGGAGGCAATATTTATTTTATGTAACTTGGTTTTTATTGTAATTGCTAGTTATCCTATTTGATTCTACAATTGAGCTAAATCATTGCTACTATATATTGATATATCTTATTCAGGGCAGTGCCAGACAATTATTTCAACGGTTGCAGGGACCAATGGAAGAGGATACTCTCAAATCTCATTTTGAGAAAATTATTGTGATTGGACAAAAACAACGTTATAGGACACAGGTTGACTATTTCTCTTTATTATTTTTTTTGTTGAACTTGTCATGATGTGTGTTTTAATTGTCTAACGCTTCAAGTATATCGACTGCTAGTTTTATGTTGACTTCTGTTTTCACTTAATCTGCTTCTTTTTCTTTCTCTTATCTGCAAAGAATGATAATCAGGATCCAAAGCAGTTGCAGCAGCCTCATAGTTCTCATGCATTTGCTCTTTCTCAAGTTTGCCCAAATAACCTGAATGGTGGGCATGTACTTACGTGAGTTGTCTGCGATTTTCTAGTTTAATCCTTATCGTTGTTTCTTTTCAAGAATCCCTAATACCCCCTGCCTAAATTTTCTATGAAGGCCTCTTCAACTAGAAGCAATCTCATCAAGCCCAGATGGTCTTCCAGTTGGCTTTCAAGGTCCTCATAGTGGTGGGCTACCAGCTCTGAACCAAGGTGCTGTACCAACAATGCTTCCTGGTTCCACCTCCTCAGCACCCGGTTCTTCCAATTCGGTTCATGGCAATAACCTTCCTTCAGCATCTGCTCCACACAATCCGTCTGTTAGGTAACTCAGTATATAACTTAAGAGCAATTTTCTAAAACCAGGGTCAACCCGGCCAGTACTGGTCGGGTGACCAGTTCAATGGCACCCAGTTTTTTTGGGTTTGGCCCGTTTTCAAAGACCTGGCTGGTTGAACCGGTGACCCAGACCTGGCTCAAATTGGTTTTCCTTTTTTTTGGGGGGGGGAAGAAAACAGCCATAATTTTATACCAGCTTTTGGTGTAGTTAAATATTTACTGATTTTACTCATATATATAATATTTGGAATTGGTTATATAGTTTGTATATCATTTCTACATGTTGTTTTGAAGTTTAAAATTTGTATTCTCGTTAGATTGTTCGTATTTGTTATAGTTTTTTTGCGGATTGTTATTGTTTGACATTTAACTTTGGGGTTACTAAAATTTATAGCCTTGTTTTATAGTTTACATTTCATTTTAGTCCATATTTGTAACCCATTTTATAGGTTTATTTAAAAAAAATGGACCGGTTGAACCGGTGACCTGATCGGGTCAACCAAAAACCCGGGTTTATAGAATCGAACCAAGTTGTGCCGGTACTAGCTCAGTTATTCGGTTTTATAGACTGGTTTCTCTGTTATCAAATATTCAAATTTTAATATTTGTTTTTGTACCTCTATAGGGAAGGAAGATATGGGATCCCAAGAACAGGGACCTTATCAGTAGATGACCAGCAAAGACTGCAACAGTACAATCAAATGTTAAATGCAAGGAATGCTCATCAATCCAGTTTGCCTCCCGGGTCCCATTCAGTAAATGATCGGGGTGTGCGGATTTTACCTGCTGGAAATGGTACGGGTGTTATGAGTGGGGTAAATAGAAACATTAAGATGGCAAGACCAGGCTATCAAGGGACCGCATCGACATCTATGTTGAATTCTGGTATGGCAACATCAAGCTCTGCCAGTATGCACTCTGGTCCTGGGCCTGGTCAAGGAAACTCAATGTTGAGGCCACGTGATCCCATGCATATGGTTCGGGTCAGTTATTTTTTATTTTGGTTCAGTCAGGCTGTTCATTTAATAACAAATAGTTCATCATATTCAAGTGATCTAGACTAATAGGGAGAATATTAATGTTAAATTTCTTTTTCTACATTCTGTTATCACATTTATTGTCTTTAGTTATACGTTGTTTCTTTTAGCTTCATTATCTTACTTATTTCTACAGCCCAACCAGAACACCGACCAGCAAGTATCACAAAGTGGGGCAACTCAAGCAGTTCCTCCATTTTCCAGTGGAACAAGCTCATCGTTTCCTAATCAAATTTCTCAACAGTCATATGCACGTCCAGTTTCCCCCCAAAGGTCACCACATGTGCTTAGCAGTAATTCCCATCATCCACATCATTTCCAAGGACCCCCAAATCATGCACCCAACACACAGCATCCATCTTATGTAATGCGATTAGCAAAAGAGAGACAACTTCAGCAACAGCGATTACTGCAACAACAGCCACATTTTTCTACACCCAGTTCCATGATGCCACATGTACAACAAACGCAAGAGCCTCAACTTCCTGTTTCATCTCCACTAAATAGTGCACGATCTTTATCCCCGCCAGTGTCGATTTCACCTATGGGCACACCAACTATGACTCCAAAACATCCTGTACCACCACCTCACGGGCTTGTGAGGAACCCTCAAACAAGTGGCAACCAAATCCTGAAGCAGCATAGACCACGTCCATCACAGCAGTTTCAACATGCTCAGCCACGGCAAAAGGCGCTGCCTCAGCAGCAGGCAAAGCTTATGAAAGCTGTTAGGGGAAATATGATAATGAATCAGAACCTTCCTACTGATTCCTCACTTGTGAATGGCTTTTCAGGGAGTCAATCTTCTGCAGATAAAGGCCTGCAAAGTGGTCATGGAAACTTAAATGCTGGTTCCTCTCAGGCAGCTGACAAGCAATCTGTACCTCAATCTTCTTTAAGTCAATCACACCAGCAGAAGACATTTTCTGGTCAAACGCAGAAGCCTTTTCAATCGTCTGATAATAGCGACAATAAAAATCATGATCCGTCAATGGTCGCCTCAAGTACAAACCACCACCAGCAACAGCCTCAGGGGAACCCGAAGTTGGCAAATAGAAAACAAGTGACCACTCCTCAGAAAGTGATGCTTAATCATAAGTTCAACACATCTGACCAGTCTACAGAAAAGCAAGCTGAGTCACTTATGGTTCTCAACACCTCTCAGCTAGGTACAGCTGTCCAAATACCTCTTGCACCTTCTAATGAGACAGATAGTGCCAGAACAGCTGTTGTTTTTTCATCTGCAGCTCCTGCTAATGCAGGAACACAGTTGGGTAAGACTTCTGTGACGGTGTCTTCCCCACAAACAAACGAGAGTGAACATTCTGGACCAGCTATGAACCAAGATACGGTTCACAGGCAGTCTTCATCAGACAGCTTGCCTAATCCTGTCGAGCATGATGGGGGTGTACAGCAGCAGCCTCCTTCATAACTAATACCTCTAACTTACCTGCTAATTTTAGACGGGGATATGGCAGTCTGGGCCGTACTGGATTTTTTTGGGCTGTTGTTACCATGTAAGAGCAATCTTCAGGTTAGTTTCCCCTTTCATTTTCCTTTTTGTGTTTCCTCTAATGTTATCTGTGCATCTCTATTGTTTAGAAGTGACAATATGGGCGGTGTGGGGCAGGTTGGGTTTCAGGTATTTATTATTATGGGCTGGGCGGGGTTGGGTTAGGTTTACCTGCTAACACTTTGTTCATTTTTGTAAGTAAATGCGTGAATTTTGATCACAAAATAATAATTATTGCAACAACAATTCAATTCTTTGATTATTGGATAATGGATTTAGGAATTTTTTTGGAGTAATATTAGACTAGGATTCACTTCCAACCTGTTTGACCCGATACCTTTTTACCTAGCTTTTAATTTGACTCATTTGAAACAAAACACACCCCTAATTAACCCATTCATAAACAACTGGGTCAAAATTGGCACCTCTACATACTCCATCCAATTTTGAAGTGCAAATAGTGAAATTAAATGAGAACAAGCTATAACTGGTTCAGATATTGTTGTCCAACTACTTCACTCTTGCTAACAAGTGAAATCACCATCATCTTTATATAGATATAACAATGTCTGCTGTTCTACTTCTACATGATATGCAATCAGTATTACTTCATTACATAAGAAGCGGTACAATATAACATTCAGTTGTGTAGACTGCTAATTGCTGGGTATCATATATTTTGCAGACGAAGCTCAGTTCCATCGGGAAAAAGATGGAAACAAGCTACAACTTGGTATCTAAATAGGTTAACTGAACTGAAGTAATGTTGACTGGGCTAATTCATGGGTGTTTTGTATAAAATCATGAGGAGATGGAGGAGGATAAAGAGGTACGTGTACAGGACTTCCATCTCTCGTCCTTTATACATTTTGTTTATTATTTCTATCTTTTTAATCCTTAGATCAGCCCTATGTATTAGCACCCTTTTTGTAATAGGCGGGTAATCATTGATATATTGGCCGAAGCCTGTGGAAAATTTTGTGAATACTAGTTCATTTAGTGTATACTTAGATTAATGTTGTTAAATGGTCTTTAATGTATCACTTCAATGAGTGCATGTGTAGTCCCTGCACTTCCTTAGCATCTATTACAGTTTCAACATCCATATCAAACTTGAATTGGCCGATCTTGAGTTTACACAATAGCTCAGTGGATTACATTTTCGGTTATAAGAATGAATATCAGATGTACCTGTGAGAATGCAAGAAAAACATCTTACTTTCTCATTAATTTGTTAAAAATTGCTTCTCTCATGAATGATGCATTTTTATTGTATTCTGGAAACAGTGGTAGTACTCCAAAAAGTCTGTCAATGGTATGTAGGTTCTTGAAGGTTTTGTTGCATGGATTTGTGTTTTACTTGAAAAGTGTTGGGTAATGATTGTTCGTGTGTAAAGCATAACGAGGTGTAAGTTTGATTCATGAGACCTGACCGAGCCACATTAGTGGTCTTATTTGGAAGAGTTTGATTCACTATTGTCCAAATTATCTGTTCGCTTCATGATTTGTTATTAAAAAAAAAAATCAATTTCTACAAACGGGTCCTATTTCTAATAACAATTGATGGTTAATTTTGTTTATATATGTTATACTATGTTATGTAATGGTATTTGTTAGAACACTACAATGTCTAGAAAATAAAGATTTTAACCATATAGTCATAGTTAGAGACTTATTTTGGTCTTATGAAGAAAGTTTCATTTATGTTTACCCTGAAGTTTGCATAGGACAGGTAGGAACGATGGTTTTTGTATGATGAGTTAAGGTCCAATGATGATCCAGAATACATATTCTTTTGTTCTCTATCTATTGATATGCCTATTGTAATTCAGTATGATTAATAATGAGATACTTGAACGCTAGATCTTCATCCTGTTTTGAACAAGTTTTACTATATTTTAGGGGGGGTACACCAAAACTGCATACGCCCCCGGCTGAACCGAAGCATGTTGGCTGGTTTGAAAGCAAATGGCCTTCTGGCTTTGAAATTAAGAAATGGGCGTACGGGTTACCCGGTTTTAGTCGCTCGTTTGAACCCGGTGCTGTTTTACCTAGACTGGACCATATGGAATGTTAATAATTCTAGTAATATATATATATATAATATGGGTTGTCACACATCTAAACTTAGATGTAAAACTCATCACACCATATTATTTTAATCAATAAAAAAACGTGGGGCCCAAATCATTTATAATTTTGAGAACAAATATTAAAAAATTGTTTTGTGAGGGATTTCACATCTAAGTTTAGATGTGTGACAACCCCATATTCACTTTTGCCACACACATATATATATATATGGTAGGGTTAACGTGAGAACTACAAATATGGTGAGAACTGTGAGAACCTATATTTTCCCTCCC
>JAOXNX010000019.1:21433911-21446240 GCA_028566075.1 Solidago caesia
ATCAATTTTATCATGATCCAATGGTCAAGATCTTATCCTATTTGTTTTACTTTAATACTTGTTTTACAATAACCAGCCCCTATATATATAACTACAAAACTTATAGAAGAATGGTCAAGTGCAGAGGAACTGGCATGCTTCAAATGGAAATTGTCCAACTTTAATTTCAGCATTGTGCTTCTATTTTTATGTTTGTTTTTCTTTTTTTTTAAAATATTTTTTTGAACGTCAAATTTGGGCCTAGCAGAATTGCCTCCTCATATATCAACTCCAATTCTGGACCCGTCTTCATTGTTGGGGGCATTTTTGCTCACACCAGGATTTGAACTTAAGACCTTAAAGTTTCAAGTTTCATCAACTACCAATCCATCTAATGATGGTTGATTTTTTTATATATTTTTTTACTTTTAAAAAGCCAATCAACCTATCATCGTATGCAATAACAGTATGCCAATTCATCATTCAGTGTTGCAACAAGGGGTGAAAATTGAAATTAACAAATCCAAGGAGTTAAACATGAAATTAATTAGTTACAAATCCAAGGGGTGAAAATTGAAATTAACAAGATTTCTTTGCACGTTTTATTGGGTAACTAACTAATTGGTAAGAAAAAGGTCAAGCAATAGTCTGAAGGTTCAATATGAAAACATAAATAAGTTTAAGGATCAATTTGGTAATCGGTATAAAAAAGTTGAGGAGGCATATGAACAAAATTGAAATATATCTCATTTCAACCTAATTCTTGTTTGTGAAATTTTGAGAAGAATCTTTGAAATGTAGGTTTTGTTGTATCACATCACCCTTTACAATATACATACCCTCGCTTCATTTTTACTCACTATCAACGTATGAAATAACGGTACGTCAATTCATTACACCGTGACTTTTTTTTATTTCCCGACACCGACATTAAAATTAAGTTAGTTACAAATCCAGGGGTGAAAATTGAAATTAACAAGATTTATTTGCCTGCCTCATTGGGGTAAGTGGTAAAAAAAAGTCAAGCAATAGTCCGAAGGTTCAAAATGAAAACATAAATAAGTTTAGGGGTCAATTTGGTAACCGGTATAAAAAAAATTTAAATAAAATCAACCAAAAGTCTGAAGGTTCAAAGTGAAAATAAAAAGAAGTTTGAGGGTCAATTTGGAAAGTTGAGGAAGCATATGAACAAAACTGAAATATATCTCTCGGTTGTTTCTAGTCCCATAGATCTTGCAATTCTGTTTTTGTATTGTTTAAAGAAGACTACTTCTATTTCTAGAACATTGTTTCAGTGTTTGTTATATGTTGCACCTTCTACAGCACCCAGCTAAAAAAAATATATCTGCCCGGATCTTTTGAACAGTTTAACGATTAAACTGTACGAGTTAGCGAGTTATTTGTTCACAAGTTCAATTGTAGCAAATGGAAGTTTCGGCATTTTTAGACATAAGTAACAAGTCATCGTAGTTCACTATCGAGAAGACCCGTCTTTTCTTCACAAAAAAATAAGGGTATCGATTATGGATCTTTTGAGATCCCTATCAAGACAATTTAATTTCAAAAGATCAATTGGCATTTAGATATACGAGTAATTACTAAAGCCAATAATAAAGAAATTAGAAAGGATTTGGTTAGCGGTATATGTAGAGTGCAAGTATATGCTTATGAGGCATCTTTTTGAAGAGTATGAATCAACTGCAATGACCACATTCTATGAAACAATAAGTTCAAGTAAATTAATTAATATATCTCCTTACATGATAAACTAACTACACACCATTTTCATGGCTTCATCCAATCAAAGTAATGACAATAAGCAAGATCCAAAGTCACAATCTTGATTATAATAAACCATGTATTTCAAATTTTGTTACACAATTTTCCTACCACAATCACATTTTTAATTCTTTCACATGTTAAATAGTCTACTAACAGGAAATAAAATAAAAACCTACAAATTTGCAACAATCTACTTATTATTATATATATATATATGAGCATATATAAGTTTATTGACTACACAAGAAATGAAAGCTTGATTGAATCTTGAACCTTATAAAACCTTAAACTGTTGTCAATTTGCAGAAAGCTTGTGTCTTTTAAGAGAGCCACCGAAAGCTTTGTTAACTGTCTCTACGAGCATCTGCTGTGATTCAAGTATCATCTCCATCCTCTTATTCTCCATTTCCAACCTGTATCTCTCTACGTCTCTTATCATCTCAATCTTCTTATTCTCCATTTTTACAAGCTTTTCAGCAAACCCCTTTATTTCCGCTGCCAATTGTAACGCTACCTCTTCTTCATCTCCACCATCACCGTTATCCTCTGCTTCTTCCTCGCCACCATCATCAACCTGCTGATAAAACTCTCGAGGTTTGTGAACCATTGGAGTCCTTAATCCACGCACAATCCTATTTCCACCGTCTGCAACCCGGAGATTTCTAGTTAAATCACCGTTGGTAATATGATGATTAGTACTCCTAGACCTGCTGCTTCTCCTGTTACCAAGATACTCAGCACCGCCAACATCGTTACTGTAGTCATTCTTCCTCTTTTTCCCATTTGAATTGCTCGGTTTCTGATACTCCACCAATGCCATACCCTGCGATGATGAAATAGGCAAAGGCCCTCTTTCCAAATTATCCATAAGCTTAAAGAAATTCCACTCATTAGCTTTAGACCGAGGCCTCCCCCTCTCAGCTCTATAACGTTTACGCAGTTTCTCAATCTTGTGTCTACATTGTTTAGCAGTTTTCGTCGGCTCATCATATCCGCAACGTGCAGCCACCGTGATAGCTACTTCTTCCCACTGGCCAGCCTTCAATGGTCCTTTCTTCAAAGAATACCATTTTTCTTGGTAAGCTTGTATAAGATTAGCCGTTTCCTGATGGGTCCAAGGTGATATTTGTGGTTTACTAGCTGAAAACCCGAGTGGTGGAAATCCTAATGGTGGTGTTACCAGGCCTATATTTGGTTCTACCATAACTTTTGGTGATGACGATGATACCGCATGTGATGCAGACGGCTCTTTCACTGATTGATGTTTTATAGGGATAGTGTCTTTTTCGAGTTTTACACTGATAGGTGTTACATGAAAATCGGAGCTTTCCGCAGGTTCCTCGGGTTCTATTGATAGTGAATGCTTTATAATTGAAGGTTCAAAGTTAGGGTTAGGGTTTATACCATAATTAGGGCTTTCTGCAGGATCTTCAATTCCTGTCGGTGCTGACGGCGGTTGCGATTCACGGATAGGGCTAGTGTTTTCCGGCGCATGTTCTTCTGCCGCCGCCGGCGGTGGCGGTGGCGGTGGCTGTGATTGCTTTGAAAGTATAGATACACGGTTAGGGCTAGTGTTTTCCGGCATTTCTTCAGTTGCTTTCAGTGGCGAAGACGGCGTAATGACGTTTGTGTGCGGTGACGATTGAGTGTCGGAAAGATTTTTTTCCGGTGAAGACGATGGCGGCGTCGGAGGTTCCTGTAAAATTTCAACGGATTCCAGCAGTGGAGGTAGTTGACCATAGGTTGTGTTTTCCGGTTGATATGACGGCGATGCCGACGGTTCTAGTAGGCTTTCAACCGCTTCCGGCGGCGGAGGTAGTTGACCGTAGGCTAAGTTTTCCGGTGGAGGTGACGCCGGCCGCAGAGGTTCCTCTAGTACTTGAACCGTTTCTGGCGGTGAAGCTAATTGACCGTAATCTGAAGTTTCCGGTAGAGGTGACGGCGGGGCCGGAGTTTCTAGTAAGCTTTCAACGGCTTCCGGAAGTGGAGGTAGTTGACCGTCGGATAAATTTTCCGGTTGTTGTGTTACAAAATTAGGTGAATTAAAGTTTATCAATTGTTCCGGTGACGGTTGAGGCGGTGAACCGGTGATCAGCGGTTGCCAGTTGTCAGTTTCTAGTTGTTTATCTGGTGAAATAGGAGTGGTGGTTGCCATAAATTTGGCAGGTGATAAAAAAAAGAAGTGTGTGTTTTTAAAGGTGTGAATTGTGGTGTTAGATAGTGGTGGATGACGGTGGTTGGGGATGACAATAGGTGGTGGTTGGTAGTGACAGATATATATATAGACGTATTAATAAAATAAAATTTAATAACAAAGATATTGTATAAATAAAAAGTGTTTGTGATTGGTGACTAGTTAAGTTTCTCAAGTGCGCCTCGTAGTAACAGTGCTATTCGTGCTTGTTTATTCTTAGGGGGGTGGCAATGGAACCACGTGCTGCATCCCATATCACACCATCCAGCCAATCTCCTTATGCCACCTCATTTCTTCAATTTTCCATACCACACTCTCTATTTTGCTGGCAGTGGAGTCTAGCACTGCATCCCATACCACACTCCCTAAACTAACCTAAAACTAACCTACAACTACCTAAACTAACCTCCTTCTCGTGCCTTGATGCCATACCGTGCTAGATCCATCTAGTGCGAGATCAAAGGGGAGGCGGCGGTGTTCTAGTGCTAGATGCCATACCGTTTGTGCCATCTCGTGACCATTGCCACCCCCCTTAGTTTCTTACCATTTTTCACATGTTTTAAAACGATCATGAAATATTTCAGTTATAGATTTGTTCTTTTCAATTAATCTAAACTAGACGGAAGCCCGCACGATGCGACGGTAATGGTGATAGCGGCGATGATGATAGCAGTGGCGGTGTGATGATGACGGTGATGGTGATAGCGACGATGATGGTAGCAATTGATGTAAAAGAGGGTAATATAGTTGTTTTAGGAGTTGAGAGATAGATATTGTAAATTATTTCATTAAGGGTATTTTAGACATACGGATTAATTATAAAAAGCAAGCTTTTTAAAAACAAAAGACATTTTGAGTATTTTAAAGACCAAAAGTTGAAAAGAAAATATGGGTTTTTGCTTTATATAGGAATAAAGATAAAGATAAGTAAAGTTCGTCCTTTTAATTTGACACAAGATAAATAAGCAACTTTTTAAATTAAAACGGCTTATGAAACTAATCAAACATAACTTTTTTTCTCAAGATTAAGCTCAGTGATTATATGCTCAAACTGACTTAATTGAACCCATTAAGTACTCGACTTGTTTACATCATCATCATAATTATAATCTTGGGTAATACATTTAACGATTAAAATTAATGACAGTGTAATTAATGCATTTATATAAAAAATTATTTTAAAGTTTTTTTTCTGTTAATGAAGTTTTTTTATTTGTTATTTAGTTAGTTAAACAGTATTTTTATTTATTTGATAAAAATTTTCTTTGATATTAGCGGAAAGAAAAATATATTATTATCAAGTTGTAAAATGTCGTATCGAGAAACTTGAACGCTTCGATCACTTCCTTTCTCCTTGCCGCCTCATGAATAGTCTTCAAAGTTTCTTGTTAAATCTTGGTGGTTCTCACAAGATGCTTACGGGTTTCATCGCTCGAATATTGGGATGACGTTGCATCCGGTGAACATCCATTATTATGCATCCGGTGAACAAATCGGGTCGTCTTCGTCGAAAGGTATTAGGTCCTGGTGTCACATAATAGCCATTTTCTGGCTCATGTCATCGTAGCCAGACCAAAACTTCGGGTAACCTTTGAGTTTATGCCAACGGACTCTTACGTTAAGTATTTTCCCATTTGTTTTTTGAAGTGATCCTTGGCGGCGGCGTAAACTCCTTTATCGTCGGAACCGCTTTGTCGACCTTCGGTACACTTTTGAAGATTCCCCGAATATCCGGACGTCACTACGTATTTTTTTCCATTTCCGCGTTAGTTGACTTTTGGTCCGTTTTACATCAACTAACGAGTTGTATGCAACAACAATGGTATTCCAAAAATAGTCCCCCGATTGACAAGTTCCTTGGATTGGGTTTTTCAGAAGCACTTATCCACTGTTGTGCCAAAATCACTTCCTCATCATCGGTCCCTTTTTCCCTTCTTAGACGGTCGTCTGATGTGTAAAATCAAGTTTAAAAATTTATAACAAGTAATACCAATTTCCTGACTACTACACACTCTCGAGCAGTGGACCCGTTTGTATATAGTATAGTTAAAAGGTAAGACCAGGTCGATCCATGGAGACTGTTATTCAAGAACTAGGTGAGTTTAATGCGATTCTAAGGTTTGGTAGGGGTTTTGTGACCGAATTGTCACGATGCAAATTTAATTAAACTAAAGTTGAGAGTGGAATCCGGTATGACCGGGGCAGTGTTTGTCCTAAGACGGTGGAAAGTACTAATAAAATTGATTTAATTTTGTAAACAATAATATTTAAAAAGTCGTCTACCTCGAATCCATACAATAAAACTTAGGTTGCACTTAATTAGAGTCCCCAGTCAAATATGTTGATTAATAACCGAGAAATTAAACAAAGACTACCCCCGTACCCGTCAAATTCGTTACTTTATCCAATCCCCTTAACTAACTAGTTCCATTACTAAGATCGTTACCCCAAGATATCTTTTATAATTTTCCTAATCAATTAATTGTATTGGTTATTTAGATAACAATTGTATCTACCGATTGTACCCAACCGTTAACACATTAGTTCCTATTATCAATTATCTGTTTTCTACCATTACCATGCATAGATACAATTGTTTATACCTAAACAAACAAAATAACTCACACACGAAAATTAGCTACCGCTAGAGTCATCTATAAATCACCAACAATTCAAAGATAAATAGCAAGAAATTAATACACTAAGATTTCGACACAACGTTAAATTAATCCAACTTTGAATTAATAAAATAGTGCAACCATAACTCAATCGTATCACTTTATCTCAGTAGATGACGAAGAAATTAGCTACTCATAGTTTGAAACGGAACACAAGTAATAATGGAAGAAATCATATTGTACCAATGTTTGAAAACAAGTTTGAAAGCTAAGAATATTGTAAAGAAAAGATCTATAGTCTCCCTGATGATTCCTTCGTGTTGCAAAGCTTAGATCTGCTTGAAATAGCCTTGAAGAACCCTAAAATCGTCTGGAAGAATAGTTGGGGTGGAAGGGTAGGGCATGGCTTTGTATTTATAGTGTTTACAAAAACCCAAGCCTGAACGAATCACATGTGTGGTGCACATGTCCACCATGTGCGGCACACATGTGCTAAATCTGCTCCTCAAGTCTTCAAATGTGTCGCACACCAACTACGCACATTGGCTCGGAAACAACATGTGCGTCGCACATCATAACCATGTGCGGCGCACATAGCTATTTTCCTACTCAACTCTGAAGTTTTTGTCTCTGAAATTCGCGTGATCCATCCGTAAGCATCCTTTGACCTATCTCTAGCCGTTTTAAAACATTTTCTTCCCTTCAACATGTTATGAACCTGAAAAACTAACACATACCATAAAGCATCGCAGATACATACATTTAACTATAAACTTACACAAAAATGGTCTCAAAAACTATGTGAGAATTATGTATACAATTGGACACATCAGTTACCTCGAAATCTACATCGGTCGAGGCTTTACCTTCTAATTCGGGTTGATAGTTGGGTGGTGTTTCAACATTTTGGTATTAAAATTATTGTTGAAAGAACTGTTATTCAAACCGGGCGTATTGTTGATTACAAGGGGAAATCAGTTTGATTATAAAATGGTTGTGAAAAGAGATTGACAACGAAAGAGGCAGAAACCGCTTTGAGAAGCCATTTTTCTTGGCGACGGGTTGCTCGTTTGCGGAACGAATGAAAAATTAGCCAGTGATAAAAACTGACTATTGAGTAAATCTCGGAACATGTCATGAGCTTGTGATGATTGATATTGATTGCTTCTTTTAGACATGGTAGTAATTTTTATATAAAGATTTTGAGAGAATTGTATAAATATATATAGTGAAAGCAGCAGCAATGAAAGCGTGAATAATATAAGTATATAAATGTATATATTATATTGGTAAATTTTTTTTTAAAAAAGTAAAATTAAAAAAATCAAACGGTTAAAATAAACCGTTAGAATTAAATTTTATCAATATATATATATTTTTTAGTTTTAGCCAACGGTCAAGGTGACTCTTCTTTCCCTACCCATTTCAACCGAAGAGCCTCAAAGACAAGCCAGGGCCAACGACATTGCCCAAGCGACGAGACCGATAAGGAAACCGAAGTAGGCTTTGGACCGGTCTAAATAAGTATGCTTTAGAAAGAGCAAGCAGCCAGCGAGTAAATAAAGCCCAAGTGTCTGTCATGGACTAAAACTTAAAAACAACCTGAACCAACCAGTGGCCCAGAAGCTTCCAACTGAACAGACTAAACTACAGTGCTTAGTCCTCCACCACACGCATTCTGCCGAGAATCTCGGTACCATATTTTCTCACTGTGGCCACCAACCTGACCTCCCTCCCTCCATTTTCCAATGTCGGTGGTTATTTCCGTCGGAAATTCATCCATACACCACCGCAACAACCGCCCACCACACTCACACTCACCCAACATCTCTTTCAATAATAAGCCTTCAACCACCAGTAATCTCAATTTCACCGCTGCTGCTGCTGCTAGGTTGTTCTCAATTAAAGGAAAACTCCGCTCGCCAAATTTATTCAACCGTTTCGCTTTTAGGTAATCATACATACATACATCTATATATGCACACACATTATGTATGTATGTATGTATATCATTATAGTTATTGTCTTTAGCATTTTCATTATTTTAGGTGTTAATGTCACGTGATTGTATATATTTCAGTTAGAGTTGTGTGATGATGAAATCAAAAGCATGATAGTTTATGTATTCTGTAGTTTGCTACTCTAATATTAGCTTAAAGTTTTTGTTAGTATATTATATAACTAAGTTTCCGTAAAGTATCCTTTAAAAATTGGTTCAAATTCGTAGGTGAAGGTTTCATTTGGATACATTTGATAGGAAAGAAAGTAGTGTACTTGTGTGATACTTGGTTAAAACATATGTAGTTAAGAGCATACGTAACAACGGGAAAAAACTACACTAAAAGAGTTACCATATCCACACCAATCACATTGATATTTACTAATTATAAAAGCAAAATAAAAAACAACCCCACACAGTGTCTAGATCGATGTTGTTGCACACCACGCCACCCCTGTTGCGGTCCAGGGAGATATCTTGGTTTGGTTTTTGTGTTCACACTGAAAAAAGTCCATCCGTTACCAATGCTCTAACGACCAAAGGGCCTTTGGCCTAACGGTATTCAAGGTGACCTATCAACCAAGAGGTTTTGGGTTCCAATCCCATGGTGGACAAATTGCAAGTATTTGTGGATGTGTATGATATTTGCCTATCAAAAACAACACATGTATTTTAGTATTTAATGACATTCTTTGAATTATGTTCAAATTGATGATCATGCTCATATAATTTTCTGGAAAATGAAGAATGTAGGTTTATAATCAAGTTCTAGTTAAACCCCTTAGGAAGAAATGATCAAATTAGGATATAGTTGTTTATTGAAGCTTACTGAGGTTTAAATGTCACGTGTAATTCATTGAGATAAACTAAAAGTGAATAAACTCATTTGGTTTCGGTCAGAGGGAGCATAATGTTGATGAAAGGGACACATGTGTTGTGCGCTTAACTTTGTGTTAATAGCATCTGTTGTTAGCTCTCTCTATAATGAACCAAGTGCCACAACCCAATTCACTAAACGAATCAGTTTAAGCACACAATGTTTAGATAATGGCGGCATGTATATAAGTTTGGTTGCCTTGCACTCAGAGTTTGTGCCATGCCGTCAGAGTTTTCCGTTAAATCATTACACTAAAAGTACACATGCTTCCATGTATCAATTTGTAATTGAATATTGAGAGATGCCCGATTTCTTGCTATTTTAGACATTGGTCTTGCGGCAAAGTGCAAGATTTCCATGTCAAGTTTTCATGAAATGATGATAAGTGAGGCAGGCCATGGAATGTTCTCATAAAGTCATAGTAAATACTCACATCCATTTGGCTACGGCATACACTTGATATTACTTCTAACTTAATTAATGGGAAAAAGATAAAAAAAATTTCATTGATCGCTGCCTCGATAACTAACAATCGGATTATCTCTGGCGCTACTGAATAAGATACGTATGTTGGCATTGTTTGCCTTTGTATGTGGATGGATGCTTGTAACAAGTTTTGACACTTTTCCAACAGCAAGAAGAGGAAACAACTTCAGTGATACTAAACTATAAATTTTTGTTGACAATGATGTATCGCTAAAGGGGTCTCTGGTCCCATAATTACTTTTCATTTTGTCATCTTAATATAATCTGAGCCACCTACAAGTTTGCACTTGAATATTTTAAATTATTTCCTATAATTTATCACTTTCAGTGTCCTTAGGTGTTTATTATTTATCAAGTGTTGTAAAGTAGCCTCTAACCTTAGCAAAGTGGAAGTTTATGAAATGATGCTTTTTTACCAATCATTACCAGCAACTTAGTTTACCAAGTATATACATGTTAAACATTTTATTCATTATCTTCAGGATTAGAAGCTTTCAGCGAGACGATGCAGAATATTCTGATGCTGCAAGCTACATAGATAAGTCTGAGAGGCTAGATGAAATTGCTGATGTCATACTTGAAAGTCAGAAAGATAAAACCACTGGGACAAGGAGGTCGTTGCTGGCACAACTAGCAATACTCTTGGGTATAGCGGCAACTGCTACACTGTTTTCTATATGTCTTAAGCAGCCGAATCAGGGACCTTCTTCTGGAATTCAAATATTGGCTGGGGGTGCATCTACCTCTGCTCCATCAAGTGTTGGTTTTTCTTTCAGTGCTTTTGGATACCGAATCATACTTCCAGAATACACTCCGGGGTATGTCTAGTTACCCTCTGCACATGGAAATATCAACTTTTGTCTTAATTTGATGCTCTAATATGATTGAGTTACGCCTTATGATGTACTAGAATAGTGCCCACGTAATGCGGCAGCAGCAGGTAGTTTTTCAAAAATATTTATCATTTTTAAAAAATCCGGCAGCTGTAGCAGCGGCCAGCTGCTGAGGTGGTGATTTGCCACTCTTTCCGTGGGTTGGGAAAATGAGTGTAAGATTGTGGGGGGGTGGGGTCACTTGCTGTGATTTTTCATCATTGTTACTTAATCATAAAATGGGAGAGGGGATAATGTGATTAATTTAGTCATTCAAACAAATTTTTTGCTGATTGCAATATTACTTAGAAGACATGGCCTTCAATAAATCTTTTTCTTAAATTGTGCATATCAGATGGATCTATTTTTGGCTGCTGATGGCTGCAGGATGTGGACTTTTCATCAGTGAAGAGGCTTTGAACATATGGGTGTGTGATTTTCTTTTCCATGCTCAAACATGTTCACAAAGTGTCAGTCGGGTTTCTATGTGAATTTAAGTATGTAATACTGCATTTTTGCAGGTTGGCATCTCCATAGCACGCATGTTGTCGTTGGATGGGACGAGGCAGTCTTTCATTGAGTCATTTTCTAGAAATGCTCCACATATATTGTCCACTGTTTTGTGGGTATACTGGTTAGTGCTTACTCTCTTATTTATTCAACTTTGTAGAGCTGACATTCTCTCATAGAAGTATAAAATTCAAGTCTTTCCTTGCTATGGGAACAATATTTCTAGATTTTACTTTACAATGCCTAAACCAGTTTTAGTTTGCTTGGATAGTAAAAATTTCAAATGCTTTTTGGCAAAACTTGCATTATAATCTAAAGGTAAACTTCAGGGGAGTTTGTATTAGTGATATGATACCGTTTTACCTCGGAAGGCTGTTTAAGAAATCTGGTGCATCTGATGATGTTTGTTCAAAGGTTTGTTTCTTTTTAGATATATTTGTACTTTCTGAAGCATTTTTCTTGATATATGTTTTATGCCATGAGATGAAGTGATCTAATTTTTAGAATGATTGTAGTTAGGGATTAATGAAGACAAAGCGCTTGGCCTTACCAACCTTGTACAAAGATATGGGAATCTCATTGGTTTTGGTAAGTTTGGAGCACAAAATTGGGACCATGTTTAAGATTTCTTTTTTAGCCAAGTATATAATTAGGCTAATTTCTTTCACGTATGCTTAAAATGGGACACATGCATTGCAAGTTATACAGCTCCTCATTTCCCAAAATTTTACACACCTTTATAATGCACTGTATTCGGAGTCAGTTAGTGGAAATTTAATGCATATTCAATAGGTTCAAATGCATAAAAACCTTATCGAGTGGCATAGTTCATTAAACATGTATAACCATTGTGTATAATCCGATTTTGTTTGCTTTTTATGCAAAAAGCACTTTTCGTCTTTATAATACAGGTTGATGTATTACATTAGAATTGCTGATTCTGATTGGTGGCTCTCTTGACATTTTGATTTGCAGTTGAACGATTTTCTCTTGGAGTGAGAAATCCAACAGC
>JAOXNX010000019.1:21481401-21494638 GCA_028566075.1 Solidago caesia
TACAACCAGAACTATCCATCTAAAATTACAACAATACTGATAATTTTGCTTGACGTAAGGAAGGAAAAAAACATACTGAGATTACAACAATATTGATGAAAACGGAGGAATGAAAATACTGAGAAACTTTTGCATTTTACCCATCTGAGCATTTAAACGATGAAAAGAGATGAAACAATTATTTGCGCCACTCTACAATTATTTGCGCCACTCCTCCAATAATTTTGATTGACGTAAAGATGCAACAGAAATTTGAAAGTCAGAAGGGGCGATTTCCGCCCCTTTTGCTCTCCAGATCCGCCCCTTCTGCCACCATAAAGTTGATTGAAAAGATGTGGTCAGATGGGGCGACTTTCGCCCCTTTTGCTCTCCAGATCCGCCCCTTCTGATGGGGTGTCTATAGACAAATGGGGGTGGCTATAGGATGCCCCTATCATAATTCAAAAAAGAGTAATGATATATATGCCTAATTCATATGCCTAAAAACATGCCTAATCCATACATTATATGACACATGTTTTTCACTAATTCTCTTTCATCATCCCTACCTTTGATCTTGCCACATGTCTTGATCTCCTTTTTAGGTCAATCTTTAGGCATACAAATTAGGCACATTAATCATTTTCCTTCAAAATTTTTTTTCCATGTTTAGCTATAGCTAGGCCAAGGTCTAATGTTGTAGGGTAAATCATATATTTGTGGCGCTAATTTATTATTTTTATGACTTAATTTCCGGCTTTTTCCGTACATGATTATTCCTTTTGGACTTACGTGCACAAACAACGACGATTTTATGGTTAAACTAGTATTTAAGCTACTACGGAGTAAATTACATGTGGTATACATTTCATTCAAAATTAATACAAATAAGTTTTACTCCCTTTACATCAGATTATAGACAAACTATTTTAAACCATTTTTATACATCATTAGCTGAATGACCACATACACTTTTAATTATGTATGTAAGAACCAAGAAGAAAAAAAAACAAAGATAGATTCGCTTTAACCCCACCCCCCACCCCGTTTAACAACGTGGGACGTTAGATTCCCACCACTACACATCCCTCATGCTCTTATACAATCATGTAATATAGTGTATGGGCATTCTGACGGAATTTTGGATTTCATAATTTGATATTTTGTTGGCCGTTAAAAAAGAAAAAAAAAAAAAACTATTTAGTTATATAATATTTCAGAGATAAAGGTTTGAGAGATATTAACATGTGAATCCAATGTGAGGAATCGTCTGTAAAGATTTTGGATATGTGAGGAGTTGTGTATGAAAAAAAGAGTTCAAGTGTTTAATAGTTATTAAAAAAATAAATCAGAAGGAACCCTTTAATCCCTTATATCGCGTACCTAGACAATCACCATGTAAAGTTTTAGTGTACCGAGGTAAGTGCACCTAAACGATCACATGAAATCGATTAAATCCGATATGAGACGGGATAGAATCTGCACTAATTTTTTGTTAGAACCCCCTCCCCCTAATGGGACCCCGTATAAGCAGTGTAAGGTGGTCACTTGATCTATGAACAAGTGATTGTTTAATAGTCATTATCTATACATGAATTGTTAAATTACTTATCTCATGGATGCAAAATACCCAATGTCCCTACAAATTATATTTTAATTAATATCTATCTTATTTTTTAAAATTTTTTATTTATGTAATTAACTCATTTAGTATATTAGAATTATATTTATTTAAAATTTAATTATGCAAAAATCCAAACATGTACAAAAACACAAATAAACTTTTTCATATTTTAAATAAACATATTATATTATCAGATAGAGTAATGTAACAAATTACGTTATCTTCCCAATTATTAAACCATTTGTGATAACTACCATAAAAAGTCTCCAAATGCCACCAATAAAAATTTTTACTCTCGTCGCACGCATGGATATTGTGCTAGTTTGTCTAAATATGTGTGGGTCAAATTTTGTGTATATTGCCAAAGACAAGACTAAAAATGATAGTTAATCATCGATGCAAAAAACTCAGGATTAGGGTTTCGCATGTACCAATGCGGTACATAGATCAAGGGGTTCCCATCGATCTATCATTTTTTTTAAATTTTGTGTATAAATTACGTAGTTAGTTAATTAATAAACTTAATAGTCTTGGCTCATATAATATTTAAATGTTAAAGGTGAAAAATAAGATTTAACTTTTTGTGAAAATTGAAGAGATAGTCAAATCAAAGAAAAAATATTGGTGTATATTTTGCAGTGAATTCATTTTACATCAAATTTGGTGCACTATTTAACATATATATATATATATATATATAAGGACGGCAAGGGGAGGGATCTATGCCCTCCTGAAAATTTAAATTTTGCTATGGATTTTTTAGTTTTTTTTATGGACTTTTAATTTTTTTTATGGATTTTTAAAACTTTGCCCCATTTTGGATTTTTTTTTCATGGATTTTTTAATTTTGCCTCTTATTAGATTTTTTTTTTCTTGTACCGTCCCTATGTATATATATATATATATATATATATATCGAAGATGCCTATAAAAGTTGGAGTAACATATATTTGTGAAAGTAGAAGTATCATGTTTGGGTTCAAATGACGTGGAGTCCGTTGTCGGTGGGTTGCACATTGTGGTACTTGGATTCGTCATTGTTCCAAGCGGTCGTTGTTCTCAATCCGTTTGGTGTAGAGAGGAAGGCGAGATCACTTTTTGTTTTTGTGCTACTTGCGTACATAACTAGAAAGGTGGAGTTTGAGGCCAATCAAGGTAGGAATTATGATAAGAGTGTTATAATCATGATAAAATAAGAAAAATGATGTAATGTCTAGAGTTATCTGTGTAATGTCTCCAAACTTGGTGTTGTGATTACCATACATGTGTCATTTAACCCAAAACTTAATAACGAATCTAACTGTTGTGATCGTTCTCTTGATATTAACTTTAAGACCATTTCCCAACCCGTAGAGGGTCACCGGGGGAAGGGGAGGTGTTCACCAAGGGGGTAGGTGATGGGTTGGGTAAGCCACATGGAGGACAAAATGGTGTTGTAAGAGGAGAGGTGTGGCCCAATATTATATATATATATATATATATATATATATATGTATGTATATATTGGATTGGGCATTGTATGTATAATGTGGTATTTAAAAAAAGTTAAATTGTATAAATGTGGAGTCAAGTTTTAAAGTGATGAGTTAGGGGTAAAAGAAATAAGGGTATGATCAGAAGTTAGTGGATACGTAATAGTAATTTATAGAGATGATGGGGCGATAGATTTAGGACTAGTCAAACAAAAATACGAATATGGGATAAAAGTATTCAAAATCTTTAAATATGTTGGACTGTTGGCTTTCAGAAATTTTATACGTAATAAAACTACTCCTTGTTACTTATTTATTATGCATAATAAGGCCTCTTTTAATAAAGCGTCTTCAAGAAGATGTTATTGGCAGCAAGTGTTCTTTATCGTATATTGGGTGATGGTGTTCATCTTCTATTATTATTACTATGTTTTGTTATATATATATATATGTGTGTGTGGTATATGTATATGTATGTGGGGTATAATAATTAAATATTTGAGTATGTGATGAAGAAAACGGCTTAAGCAAAAAATAAATATTTATGTGACGATGATGTGATTGGAAGACGTGGGAAAAAACACCCCTTTATTAAAAGAGGCTTAAAGGGGCAATAATGTAAATTGAGGGAGCATTACACGTGGTTGCCGCCAAGGTTTCATTGGTAGGGGCATATCCTTAAAACCTATGCACAAGAAAGCGAATCTTTCTCTCACTTCCCGCTCAAACTCTCCGCCTCATATTATTGGCCCACTCTCCATTTCTGTTTTCTTCCTCGTCATATTACAGCAATATAATAATACTACCGCCAAGGTGCCAAGGTTTCATTTGTTTTCTTAATACAAATTTTGAGATTCTAATAATTAAATTTTGAAAAATATATGTTATAATATGCTGAATGAGTATTTATACAAATAAATAGTTTAACTAAATTAGATAAAAATAAATTAAGATATAAGGTGTAAAAATATTTTGGATATTTCATATATTTAAAATTTAAGTAATTTAAGACCTTCGGACAATTTTATAAAGAAATATAAACGAAAAAAATAAATGAATTTTTTTTATAGTATTATGTGCTGTTTAACTTATTAGATCGTTGTGAGTTTTGGGGTCAATAGTTGACATTATAGCTTTCAATTTAAATTTAAAAATTATTGTCATATTAGTGTCGATATAATTCTTAACATGTTAGTATGTTTTAACTAATTTATATCGAAGTGATATATATTTGTTTTTCATAAAAGAAGAACGTAGTGTTTACATACATTCATCAAATGACTTCTAAACTTGATGGTTATTTTCTTTGTTTTATGAAATGCATTTGTAAATAGCCGTTGATGATTATCCATTCACAACTTTAAAAGGTTTTAAAAATGTAAAATATTTTCCAAAAAGGTGTAAATCATGAAGGACATCCTTGACTCGTGGTGTCTTTTTGACATCAATCATTGTTCACCCACAAGGAATAACTTTAAATAACTCCTTTTACCGTCTTCACAGTGTGACAAGATGGAAGCAAGACTTGAACCCAAAAACTCTTTTATCTTTTAAAATTCCTTCAAGTGAGCCATGTAAATGATTGATTACTGTAGTTACTTTTAAATATTACTTGAACAACTAAAATTATTAGCAGTAAATTTTTTTTCTCTCTCTCAAAACAATGGAGTAAAATATTCAAATGGAAATCGATGCATTTGTTCATAGATATTTGTAGACGTTTAAATGCTTCAATAAATGCATACATTAATCTAAATTTCAGTTCCTAATAGGGGTAGTTTACAAGAATTTATGAATTGAATCTCCCAACTTATCATTTAGGGATTAGAGGTTTTTCTACACACGTTATTCAACATTTGACGTATTATGTTATAGTAGGTTTTAAGATTATAAGTAATTTATCAAATTTTATGTTGGCTGTCTTAATCGAATCCTCATGAAAATGGCGCTGTCAAAAAAAGAACATATAGGTTCCGTCTTCCCTTTGCCCTTTATGCAATCAATCTCAAGAGACCTTAAACACCTTTTAATCTCATGTGAACTCTAACTTGTTATGGTGTTTTATTAGCATTTGGTGTAAACTTAGTCCTATTTTTGCGTTTTCCATTAGAGATCTATTGAGTTTGTTTGACAAAGAGAAAGGTCGGAAACACCTTGCCATTCATGCAATCATTCTCACAGGTGGTTGGTGCATTTGGAAAATGAGGAACGAAACATGTTTCAGGAATACTCCACCATCATGGCAGCGATTAAAAGCTGAGGTGCAAAGTAATAGCTTTTTATGGATAAAGAATCGAGAAAAGTTTCAGGATTTATCATGGAAACAGTGGGTCAAATTTAGCATGTAATCAGATCAGAATATGGAATATAAACAGTGGGCCGGTTTGGTCCTTTTTTAAACATTTGATATAGAGTTGTTACCAACATAGATTTGGTGTGTAATCTAGTCTTTGTATTGCTGATTATGGGGTCTCAGATTTGTCTGGTCAACACGGGATACTATAAAAAACGAGATAGGATGAAAACACCGCTCGACCCCTAGCCTCGGGGATCTTTTCTTGGGTCTCTTCCAAGTTTTTTTTTTACCCCTTTTGGTATCCTAGCCGTTCTGATCTGGGCTCTAGGTGTTTTAAGTTTATAGATTGGTGTATAGATATCATTGTATTTTGTATACTATAAATATATACTATGGGAACTACTGGCGTTTTTGCTAGTAGTTTGTTAATAGTATACTTTTCTACCTTTTAAATTTAAAAACATAACTTTTATCACGAAATAAAAGATGGAGATGGCTAACATGTTGCCGGCAATATGCTGCCAAAGTTAAAATTTTAAGCTTTTTTTCTTTAATTCATCACATGAGTGCAAAGATTGTGAGCGAGAGATAATTTATGCCAGTCGCATTTAAGTTATTACATTTTTTAAACCTGAAACTAACATCACTATTAAATTAAAAATCAATAGCTTTGGGATTAGTAGAGTACACCAAATGTAGCATAAATAATTTAACTACTAAAAAGACTGCTTTCAAAATGCTCATTAATACGCAGTATGCATTTGTCCATTCTTGGATGTTTTTTCCTATAGGCCCACCCTACTTATCAATTCATTCTGTTAAATTTTGTTTACTTTGTGTGACCCTATAGAAAAAGATTGTCCATTCTGTTAAGCTTTTTTGATGTTTAGAAGTTTGGGATGATGCACAAACTAACTCTTTCATACGTGGTAATGTTTATTCAAAAACTTTATATAAATCAGATAAGTATAATGACAAGTTACATGATTAAACATGAAAAAGACAGAAACAAGTATGATAAGAATTTCTTCATAAACATATGATATCATGTATCAACAATATTGAGAACAATGGCGGATTTAGGAAATCGCATTAGAATATGCAATATCTTTTTTAATACGTAAATAGAGTGTACACTTTTTGAATTTACACTATTATTTTTTTTAAAACCGTAAAATTAACACTAGTATTTTTCTTTGGAGAGTGTGTAAGTGCATACCTTCATTTGTTAGTAAGTTCACCCCTAATTGAGAAGGGAGATGATAAAGTTATCATAAATTTTTATTCATATACCACATAACCACAACAATGTCTTATCAGCTTGTACAATTTGTCGTAAAGTTATATATTGTGATACATAAATCAAAACTTATGGTAATTTTATCATCATCTTATTGAAATAGTTAAATCATTTCTTTTTTGAGTTATCCAAATTGATAAAATGTCTTTTTTGCGTCACGATGATATGTATGGATATTTTCTTGATATACATTTATATGTGTTGAACAATTTAATGATATTTTTAACACTTTCGAAATGTAACCATATTTGCTGTACTCGGTATATATTCGGCTAAAACCAGACTTACCCGCATTCATATTCAATTCATATTTTAGACGATAGTTAAATGGAGAAAAGTCGTCGACAATTTTCATTTTATGTTAAAATAAAAAGTTGATTAAGGGACTAATATAATAAAACAAGTATTAAAGTAAAACAAATAAAACAATTATTTTTCTCTTAATTGAAAATCGTTGTGCATCATGAAAATTTTTGTACATCAATCTGTATACTTGTGTTCTATGAATCTTCATGCATCAATTTTATCATGATCTAAAGGTCAAAATCTTATCTTATTTATTTTACTTTAATATTTGTTTTATAATAACCGGTATATATATATATGTAACTAATCAAAGTTAAACTACTAAAACAAACAAGAGGCCACATTTAACCCATATATGCTTTTCACACGTGACACGTCAATAGATTTTAATTTAGAATGTCGTCATCGGCATGCAAAAGAGATATATCAACCTGGCTGGCTCGTAATTTCTTCTTCTTCTCGACATAAATTAATTCTTTCCTTAATTTCTCTTTAATGCAGTATTAATTTCAGGTAAGACCTTAATCGCATTGTTTGTTTCGTACGTAATCCGTATGTTGTTATTTTATCGATCGATATTCATACATTTGTTTGTTGGTTGTTTTATCAATCGATACTCATATATGTAATTTGCTTATCAATTATATATATTCTTCCACAAGATATTAACTGCATGTTGATCAGTTATCTTGAAATTTGAATTGAAATGTGAAAGTTTGTATGGGTAATATATTGTATGTTATGTGTATATGTCATTATGTTTGTGATTGGTATTTTAATCTAATCATGATGTATCTATTTTCTTATGCGAATGTAATGATTTACATAATTTAATTTATATGCAACGTTCCAAAGATCTTGCAGATTATAAAATGATTCTTACTTTAAAGAGTTATGAATCTTATTTTTATTAAAATCTTTAATACCTAATTTTATAAAAGCTAGCCGTTAACTCATTTGAAAAGAACACCCGTTAACTCCGCGCTACCACCACAAAACCGGAACCATAACATCGGTTCCGAGTGCTATGGCCCCATAACTTCAGCATAACTTTGACCGTAGGAGGTCGTTTAATGGATAACTTGTTATACATACAATGGATAGTAATTGACCCATTTCCGGTCCCCCACTAACTGGTCCCACAATCAAATGAGAGATGTTAAATCACGTAACATTATGGTTAAAGGGACACAGGGCACGATTTGAACCACTAACCTCCGCTTTATGTTGCATGTTCCCCTACTAGGTTACCATCACATAGACTTTTACATATACTGGGATGTAAACGAGACGAGACAGTTCGTGAGCTACCCGAAATAGACTCGGTCTGGGTTGAGCCGAGCTCGAGCTACCCGAGTAGACTTCCGAGTCGAGCTCGAGCCTAAAAATAGCCTACTCGAAAAGCTCGCGAGCTTAATCGAGTTTGTGCTATTTTACAATTTTACCCTTGAATATTATATATTTTATATAATTATTATTTTACCGAGTCGAGCTTAATCGAGTCGGGGTCAAAAGTATCGAGTCGAGCTTGAAATTATCGAGCTTATAGGAGTAATTTGATTTAAAATTTAGTATAATACTTAATCGAGTCGAGTCGAGTCGAGCCGAGCTCGAAAGTGTCGATTAGTAAAGCGAGCCCGAGCTTGAAAATAAAGGCTCGAGTCGAGTTTCGAGCTTTGAGTTTTATAATCTAGTCAAGCTCGAGCTTGACACTTTGTCGGCTCGACTCGGCTCGATTACACCTATTTGAATAAGTCAATGTTTTTGCCTTCTATGAATGAAGAAATAAGTAAAAGTGCGATTATTAAGATACTCATTGTGTTTTCTTTTTGTGTTATTTGATTTTGTTTTAACAGAGTTTGTTCTTGTAAGACATCAAAGACAAGGCATCTTAGCACCTCAAACTTTTGTTCATATCTAATTGCAGAAATATGGCCGAGGTATGAGGCTCCGGCTTCTTTTTTTTTTGGTATGTGTTTATCTACCACACACCACACCCTAACACATAAAGTCCTGGTTAGTTGATTCAGATTACTTTTATCTGTAGCTGGCCAGTTGGAATATTTATTTAGAAAATATGGCTAAATAGAAACGGGTTGAACGGGTTCACAGCCACGGGCCACCCAAAGTGTATGGTACTGCGGATAACGTAGCAAATCACTTTTATAATAAAATTAGATAGATTATTATCTTAACAATATTTTATTCTTGTTACCATGTTTAACAGGCAAAAAGGCTTTTTTGTTTGTTTGTCAATGTTAGTTTTGGTATGGAAAAAGCCTTGGACCTTTTTTTGACCCATTTACTAGCACTCAACCGTTGTGGTAATATTCCAGTTTATGTTTAGATATGTACTTTTTATGTGGAGTAATAACGCATCAGGCCACATTTTATTTACATCCACAGGAGGGACAAAAGGTGAGCTTGCATGTATATGACTTGAGCCAAGGGCTAGCTCGACAGGTCTCAAGTTCGTTTTTGGGGAAGGCGATTGAAGGCATATGGTATACATCATTCGGTCCGTTTTCTTATATTGATTGTGCACACAAGTTTATTTTTCCACGAGCACACTCTTTCCTTATTTTGCTAAATTTTAAGAACGATCACACAACACCGTATATATTTACATGATTGACATGAACCAATGCTAATTTAATAAGAGAATAGAAGAAATTCTCTAATGTACAATGTATATGATCAATAGACTCTAAATATATATATAAAAGTGAAAGACCGTACTATGATTGTGATGGAAGCTTTGCTCCCCCATGGTTTAACCTATGTGGTCCCTCGATATGCAAGTTCAAAAAAAAATTTAAAAAATAGTTGGATTGAAGATCTTTGTAGTAAAAAAATGGCAATTACAGAAAAATGTAACAAAAGCGTATGCGTATAAATACTTGAAAGTATAGTTGCAAGATTATTAGATCTCTAGTTCTCTACCCCTTCTTGTGTTCTTCCTTTATTTTGCGGGATCCACTTTTTTTTTTGTGTAAAATCGGACCCACATTCATATTGTTGTTCTTCTTACTAATTTGTATTAATTAATGAGGAAACAATGTTAAAATGACAACCGAAAATCTGATATATGATCTCTTGTGTTGAAAAAACGAAGGCACACAGGAATAGTGGTATATGGTAACGAATACTATTTTGGTGGTGGCATACAAGAAGCTCCGGTTGGAACGGCGCCATATGGGACACCGCTTAAAATGGTTGATCTAGGTGTAACCGAGGTTCCAAAGGATGCCTTTGAATCGTACTTAAAGGAGATTAGCCCGCGATACACTCAAGAAACTTACAGTATAATGAAGCATAATTGCAATAATTTTAGCAATGAAGTTGCACAATATCTGGTAGGCACCAACATACCAGAATACATTCTCAACCTCCCTAACGAAGTCCTCAGCAGTCCATTGGCACCTCTTATGAGTATGTTACTAACCCCGGCCTTATATTTTTCTAAATCATTTAATAAATAATGCACAATTATGTAAAATGTCATTGTCTTATATGAAACAAGCTAAAATAGATAATGTTACATATATATATATGTCTTCTTCAATTCAACCATGGAGACATGCTTTAACTTCTAGGCCACGTGTCAGTCTTTGTTTTCAACTTGATGTGGGCTCTCTTTAACTATTTCAGAATTTTGATGACTATGTTAACCTATCCGATACATACTACAAATAGAAAATCGTCGGTGTTAGATATTGTGTTTTTAAATAATAATATCTATATATAGATAGATGTGGGTTTCTGTGCGAAATGGGTTAAAATGCAAAGTGTGCGAAGTGTGTTAAAATGTACTAACATACAACTTAAATATTACTAACATACAGTGTCGGTTGGAAAACATACCTCTTTTTTCCTATCGACACTGCATGTTAGTGTTAACTAAGATGCATGTTAATAGTGTTAACTAAGATGCATGTTAATAGTAACTATTATGCATCTTAGTTAACACTGACATGCATCTTAATTACCATTAACATGTATCCATGGCAGATAAATATATGGGTTTGTTTATATAATGTGTATTAGTATATGAATCTGGAAAGACATATAGATAACTATGTGTTTGTACATTAACGGAAGTTTTTGTATGTATGTATATATATGAATCAGGAAAGATATACAGAGAAAATATCTGGGTTTTTGTTTGGAGGTAACCGAAGTTTTTAAACAGCGTTAGTAAAGATGATTTTTGAATGGGAGAAATGATTCGTGAAAAAGAAATGTGTCGTTTACCCTTGTATTTTAGTACAGGATCATTCGACTTAGCCAAACATAGCGCTTTTTTTCTCAACCTGTTTTCCATGCTCAGACCAGGCTTACATGTGCATATGTGATGTATTATTGAAATTTCAAACAGCTGAAACGGAAAGAATCAAGTTTTAGAGTACAACATGCAAGCAACTCATAATTTTAAAATTTTATAAAAATTACAGCTCTTGTTTCTCGTAACCACCGAGCACTAAATTCCACAAAGAGAACAAAACCACTTAAAAGAAACAAAACCTTACATCTCAGTATCTCACAGGATATTCACAAAGAACTCTCCAAACTTAGTCCCATCTCATGTACACTAAAGTACAAAAATACTACAATATATCATAGAAAAAAGCTAAACATGGAGTCTCAACAGGGTTAGATGCATCTACACATGTACGGATAGAATTATGCCTGAACATTAGCTTTGTTTCCAGCAAGGATAAGAGAAATCTCGAGCCCACGACTGAATGCTTGATTAAACAGAAGTCGAGACTGGAACGTGGAAACAAATGGAAACCATGATAACATCGCTATGGGTGCAAAAATGATCATACCCATTCCAGCATCATACATTCTTGCAAATTCTCTTACTGAATCCCATAATCCTAAGCTCCTCACAATTCTTTTCCATGCAACCGCCAACTGTTCATTGTCATCATGAAGGGTTATGTTTATCTCTAATGGATCAGACGAGTAAAAAAAAATTTATCTAGAAAAATATGGGTGACACGGGCCGAAAGTCACCCAAAGTGTACATTCAAAGCATAAAACCTCATTAAATGACTTATTAAAAGAATGTTTATTACAATACAACTTTTGTAATCATATTTGACATGCTAATTAAATAAATGAATAAAAGTGTTTGTAAAACCCAGCCCATTTTTTACCCAACCAGCCCATTTTGCAATCTCTAAGAAACTCAGACTAAAAATCACTGGCAAAGTTTAGGGCAATGCATAATCTTCGAATAAGAATGATAATATAATCAAAGATAATTATAGCATGTATACTCTTTGTATTCCTTTCTTGTATCAAAACAATAGCAATGGTTTATAATAATGACAATTATAGTGTAGTTAGCATAAGATATAATGCAATAAACTTACACAAATGATGGCCCAACCAGTAGCAACAAAAGCAAGGAAGCTGGCAAACAAGTCAGGAACAGATAGTCTTGTAAAGATGACAACGAGAATAAGGGCAGCAATAAGACTCAGAGCTGTAACTCCTTGAATAAATCGTAAAAGTAGCTGGAATCCGGACTTTTTCGAGTTAAAGGTGAAAATCTGCAAACCATTATAAGTTTATAATCAATTCATGTGCGTCATTAACAAAATAAATAATGAAGCAAAGTCATTAAACAAATATATAATATGACACTAACCTTGAATACCATGACAAATGCAGCTAACACCACCCATGAGAAGCCATATAGCTGAACAAAATAAGTAATGTCAGGATCAAGATAGTTTATAGTAAAATACGAATTGTTTTTGGAGAAAAGCACGGTCTAAGATAATACCGCAAATGATGTATCCTTTCCCGTGAGCTCGAGCTTGTAAACTATCCCATATTGAAATAAGAAAAACCTCAAGCTCAAGATAGTTTCAAGTATCCGGCCTCTGAGTGTCTGGATATGTGCCTGGCAATAAATAAGGTAGATAAAGATTAAAACATAAACACGAAAACAAAATGATGAGATACATTACCCTATTACAATTCCAAACTTGGTTACTGTTCAATGAACAGTAACCAAGTAATTCCAATATATATATAAAGTTTAGCAATTTGTAATAAAGTTGTGAGACACTTCAATTGGAAAAGTATGCAGCCTTTTAAAGCATGCTTCACCGGTTCGAATCTTTGCCATTGTTTTTTTTTCCTTTTTCATGTATATAATACTAGCTGTCATACAATTTAGTTACTGATGGTATTTAGGGAGTGTGGGTCAAAGGTCAGCACTTTTGGTTTTATTTTTTATA
>JAOXNX010000019.1:21512679-21535082 GCA_028566075.1 Solidago caesia
AGATATGATAATAACTTCATCAACGAAACAGTTAAATATGTTTTAATTTGTTTGAGTGGTCATTTACCTTTCTTCACAAGCATTGTAATTCATTTTTTAAAATCTTTCTAGGATCCATAATAGACATTTCTTTTTTGTAAAAACAAAATTGTAAAATTAAGGGAGCCAGATATGATAATAACTTCATCAACGAAACAGTTAAATATGTTTTAATTTGTTTGAGTGGTCATTTACCTTTCTTCACTGCAATTCATTTTTTAAAATCTTTCTAGGATCCATAATATACATTTCTTTTTTGTAAAAACAAAATTGTAAAATTAAGGGAGCCAGATATGAGCTAGGACATAATAATAATACTTACCACTAGAGCAGTACCCTCTCCTAGAAGGACTTTAGCAATAATTCTCCGATCTGTATAACTTGCTCCGACAGAAAGGATCCATGGAAGCCAACCACCAACGGTATACGGACCAGGACCAGAGTTTCCGGCAGCATTTACTGTCAGTATTCCTTTCGCAATAGCATGAAAAGCACCAATTGAGATTGGGTCAGCATCCAACTCCAGAGGATGTTCATTCGCCATTGAGATAGAAATAATATCAACCCCGTCAGCGATTGCATCATCGAAAGCATTTAACATATCAGTGAATGTGCAAAATAGTTCACAAACTTTATACACGGCAATTCGTGCAGAAGGAACGCCTCCTCTAGCAACTCCTTCTGCTAAACCGTAATAGTTTGCGCCTTTCACTTCATTCCCAGCTGCAATTGATGCAACATGGGTACCATGCCCAATTTCATCTCTGGCAGAAAGGCACCTGTTTTCAATGCTATGGCAACGTGCTCCAATTAATTTCCTAAAATTTGCAAGCATTTAAGATTTTGTTAGGTTCTAAATTATGCCATAATAGCATATATATATAATAATGAGAACTGTACAAAAACTTGTGTAGTAATATATAAAGTTCAAACTTTTTGCAAAAAGTGGATCATAGTTATTATTTGTCCCCAAAAGACAAAATCATTGCAGTTTGGAACAGAAAAAGAGCATGAATTCAAGGCATACATCTTGATTGATTAACATAAAAACAGATTCATTATTGTAAGCAATAAATGCAACCATGGTATACTTGCCATGAAGAATTTAACCAAGATAACGTAGACACAATCCAAATATGATAGAACTTTACTTGATCGACTTCAAGTCATTATTGTAAGCAATAAATGCAACCATGGTATACTTGCCATGAAGAATTTTACAGTTCAGAACTTTAAGTTTAATTGCAGTACATAGAACATTCCTGATTTCTAAAGAGCCAAAATGCAACAAAACATAAGAAAACAATCATGTTTAAAAAAGACAACTAATAGGAATTATAACAATGATCTATGAAGTATATACGGTTGGTATATCCTAGCACGCAGCAATTATAGAACTTTTATTTGTTATCTATCAATAGTGGATAGAGTATAGTCTCCAAACCATACCTTTTAGTCAACTTTAGAATATTGGATAAATACAATCCTTTGAATTACATAAGGTTAAAAAGGTAATCTTACTTGTTACACGTGAAATTTTCGCCACCCGCACACTCGCCGTTCCACTTTTCAGGAATAGGACCAAAACCTTCATCGTTAAAGCTGTCCATCTCTGGCCATATCCCGCTATCAATGACTCCAATTATGATATCACTCTCAAAAACATGATTTCGTTCAACCTGTCTTGGAAATCCCATAAAGTCCCACGATCTTGTTGTCTCGAGTCGGAGCTTTTGACAAGGAAATACTGATAGGACCCCATCAACACCTATTGAAGTATTCAACCAAAAGCAAGAACCATCATGAGCTGCAGCTAATGCAGCAACTTATATAATATACATGGAATTATTATACCATCAAAACGTGTTCCCTTCTAAAGCTACTTCTATCATGTAATTCTATATAAACCAGAAGAGTGTGAGTATAGAAAGTCATAGATCCTTAATAAGGTAGAGAACTGAGAGATCTGCAAAGTTATGTGTTAATTCACATGTAAAAAGTGACGGAGATCCAATTAAGAGCAAAAAAAAAAAAAGTTTAAAACTTGTTAAAATACATGTTATTTGATCTTTTACATGTGAATGGTCCATACTATTCACACGTGAACGGATTCGGTCACATGTGCATTAAAAGGTAATTTTATGTTTTTCAACATCCTTTTTGATTTATACTTCTAAGTTGAAGTCGCATCACTTTTAACAAATGAATGGACTTTAATTTAATTTAATCATATGTTTCGGTATGCGGATGGCTTCTTTTGATACATTATATGCAAATAAGTATTAATTCATCAGACATCAGTAAAGGTTTACATCATCAACAATAAAAATATGACTTCGCGGTTTTAGCTAGCAACTAAATTGTGTAAAGAATAATAGCTTCATCCCATATTCAATCTTCTTCTAATATTCAGTCTTAGAGTTGGGGCAGAAAATTAAAGCACTATCACTGCATCCCGTTTGTAATGTTAGTGATTTATAGAATTGTTACATTATTGTCAATCTCGGATGTAGTATTTTATGTTTGTTGTTGATAATTACTCAATTTATCAATTACTTGTTGTTTTTCCCTATAGGTGCTTGTGTAACACACAGATTAACAATCTAGTGTATGTGTGTGTCACCTTTCTTTCCTATACCTACATTTAAACCTAAGGAAAGAAGACAACTAGGCCCTTCATCTATTGTTGCATGTTTCAATGGGTGTTGAAGAGGCATGTGACTCATTATCGATGTAACTTTGGTTTTTGCCAATGTCCGACTAGTTTTTATTCATATCTGTGGTTCTGTGTAAAACCTACGTAACAGATGTCAAGCTAGACTTAGATAAACATTGAAAGTAACAAATTTAGATATGTATTAAAGCCCAAATATTATAGTAAACAAAAGAAAAAGAAACCTGGTGAAAACAAAAATGAAACTGAGATTCGAACCTAAGCTCAAACCATGGAAAGCAAAGCATGAACCCACCATCCAATACTATCTTCCTTTTCTAAACATTGCTTCACTAATCCACCAAAAGTCGCAACTAAATATGTGCATCCATCATAATTAAGCTAACTTACATAAACAAGCCTTTTCTGTTTTAACTAAAAATCAAAGTTGAGGATCATTTAATCAGCATGTGATTAACTATCTTACCAGTCAATTTCTTTTGTTCATCTGCAGAGAGATATGCAGCAAACCCGTTGAAGCTTCTTTTGTAGCTCCTTACAAGTGATTTGTTGGCAAAACTGTTTAGTTTTTAAGAAATCAATACAAATTATAGCTTTAAATCTAAAGTTTAAATCACAGGTATATGTATACCTGGGATCAACAATTTGTTTGATAATTGCGGAGTGATGCATTGAAGGGGAGTATTCTCCTTCAGGGAGAAATCCCATATAAGCAATATATACCTGCACAAATAGTACACATTTTATTCTTAATGAAGATAACTACTTAACTAGGTCCAAGGAATATTTGTGCATACTGGTTTGCATGATTTTTTTATGTTTCATAATTGGAGTTTCAATTTATAATTTCTATAGAACATTTTGTTTTGGTGATATCACAAGAACTCGTGATTCACCGGTTATAGATATACAAGACAAAGAAGCATTTATTACGTAACTACTAGCTTAACTTACTATCACCAATCATCACCAGACACCAGGACAGAGACAAGCATTTATCACCTACCAACTAACTTAACTGACTTACTATCACCACACTAACATTGGTTCCTCATTTAAAAGGTTGACCATTGTTGATCCACCCAAAATGAACCTTAACAGCTACTCTCCCCTTCAAAACACCACTGTCGTCAAGGGTGGTAATTAAGCCACACAGCCAGTTCAGTAACTCTCGTTGAAGGTTTTCAACTGCTCCCTGCGTACTTTCTTTCAGCTAAGCATTCACTCACTCGCCCACTGAAGTGCTGAACCACTTCTTCAAATTTTGCACACATCATTGTACTAGTGTATATGTCCCTCTGGGGATACATTCACAATGGACATACTTCCTATGCAAGTTAACAAACTCCCTTTAAGTGTTAAGGATAACGAGAGAAATATGATGAATCCAAGTGAGTCTGAAAATTGTCAACTTTTAGCGTCACATGGATTAGCTTTGCAACTATGCTTCTAAACATACCATCTCTAATTACGCAGATATGCACATTCCCTTTCATCTTAACCCCCAGAATAATAAAACTCCAAGAAACATCTCGAAATCTTAGTCGCTCTAAGACAAGATCAACAATAACATCAAATATCTTGTATTCTCCATGACCAAACTGCAAATAGGCTACAAAAAAAGAAATGCCAACCAATAACCTTCATAAAAACTGTGACTCCTACTCCAACTTATTTTATTAACTTTCTTGCAACAACTGGAACACGAAGTCACGAACCATAGCATTTACAAAGATCCAATATGCCAACATACCCATCAAAACAGAATGTGCTTCTGAAATAAATGAGAAGAGAGGATGCAAACTTGCAGAGTTATTCACTGTCTTTATTACATTTCATGCCAGAATTACCCCACCAAAACACTTGGTCATTGACCATTTCCCAGCCCACATACGTACGCCAAGTTTGCCTTTTGTAGTACACGTATTATCCAAAACAATTTCCTCAAACTTTGTAGAGCACAATTGAATGATCTTATCTAATCATCCATTAAATAGACATACTCGGCAGTACATTCCACATAAATCCCAGATATGAGCTGCTCGAAACATTCTTATCACTAACTCCCATTTGGCTGCTCTAAAAAGTCTCATACCAACTCCAGCAGTGGCAACCACATCCGATTATAAGGTCCACAACCCCACACACCCCAAACCCCTATCTTATAATTGTGATAAGACCCGACTTGTAAAACAACGAAAACAAACTGAGAAGTAGATAGATAGCTTATATTTGAGAGATACGTCAACTCTCCTAATCTGTTCACAAAAAAGTCAACTCTCCTAATAATATAAATCTCTTCTTAATATCATCGTGAATTACAAACCCAAAGACCTATTTGAGTTCCAAGGTACAGTCCCTTGAGCATGTCTGATAACAATCAATAAGGTCAAAACCCTTATCTAAGCTCAGCAATGGCAGATAGCAGGTGATATCACAAAAACAACTTGTGATTCGGTGGCTATAGATATATAAAGAACTTGCTTATCTATATCTCAATTAGAGAACAGCTCCAATTGAGCCATAGCACTCACAACATGAGAGCAACTGTGAATTTTTTATTATAATATGGTTGAATGATCTGAAGGACAGAGACAAGTATTTATAGCCAACACAACTAGCTTAGCCAACTTGCTATCGACCAATCATCATCAGACACAGATTACACAATAACTTTGGTTCCCCATTTAAAAGGTTAAGCTTTGTAGATCCAATCAAAATGATCCATGTCATATATCTCCTCCATCGAATATGTATAAAACAAGTTTCAAACATGTGATATTCTTAGGTCTAACCAAGGATTAAAAAAATAATAGCTCCTAATTAAAATATAGACTTTGATTTCTTTGAAATTTTTCTTAAAAGTAAAAACTAACCCAAAACTATGTATACAAGACTTATAGAGCAATATATAGATCTACTGACTAACCTTTCGTTCATGTTCCATGGCCGAGATGGCAAAAACTGAAGAAATAAGTATGCATATAATTAACACATTAGCCATTGGCATCATTAGAATTCCCATACTTGCCCACAAACTGATTGATACCTCTAGGGATTAGGGAAATGGTGAAGGTTTGGAGGGCTTAAGAAAGTCAAGGGTATAGTTTAGCAGAATTGGGTGTTTCTATTGGAATTTCATTATATGAGGATAGAAGGAATGAAGATAAGAACTCAGAAGCTGACTTTGATGTTTAAAAGATGCAGGGATTTTGATGAGCTAAGAAGAAACTGGGAATTGGATTAGATGGTAGATGGGTATTTGTTGGTTCTGGGTTGCTGTTGATCATATGTAGACATGTAGTACAAATGTTTAGTGGGAAAATGGGTGGGATGGGTTGTCAATATGGCTGGGGCAGGTATTGAAAATGTTTTGAAGGCTGTGCATTGATTGATGCAAAGGTGAAGCTGGGCATGGACTTATGTAATGAAGATACTAACTGGAGAAGATTATTGGGTTAAGGATTAGTTGCATTTAGAAGCTGAAGTCGTATTAACAGTCTTGGAATGTTTTGTTTTTTTTTTGGTATATGTTTGTTGAATTTGTTGTATAGATTAGATGTATATTGGCATCTAGTAGGTGCTTGGGATTGTCAAGCACTGAGATTTGGTAAAAGTTTTGTAACTTGTTTGATGAGTAATAAAATATGATGTGCTGCCCTCATTTGAAAAAGAAAAAAAAAAGATAAGAACTCAGAAGTCTAGGGCTAGTTTTTATCCAAGATTTGGCAGCACTTGGGTATTGTCAACTGATCAAGTAGGTCTTGAGAATTAAACAGAGGAAATTCTAACAGAAGTTAATGCTTTCATGTTTGCAGCCACTGGTGTTGACAGATCAATCCTAGATTTTAAATAAAAATTACACTCTCTATTCCTTGTATATCTAACTTAATGTACTAAACACACACACACAAAAATTTGGTGACCAATGATATTATTTAAGAATTAGTGTTCCTTTATAAAGTTGAGACAAAATTTAATGTTGGGACTAAAAATGGCAGATTCCACCATATAATTAACGTATATGATGACAATAAAGTATCATATAACTAGACATCAGTTTTGTAAGGTGATGTGATGGGTTCACTATTTATGTATTGGTGGTCAGCAAGATTACCTATTTAGTTTACTCACCAATTATTATCATGCGAGTTACATTACATTTACCGTCTGATGACAAAAATATTAGTGAAAGAGATTGATATGTATGGGCATATACATTTCAAATTTCCACAAATTGAGCCAGAAAAGCACTATGACACACACAGAATCTCACTACACATTCGTAGAACTTCACATGGTGGTCCATAAAAAGTATCCAAAAAGGGTTGGGAGGGAGGAAAAGTAGATGAAACGTAAAAAACTATCCCATCACTAAACAACTGCATTTACATATGACTTTAAAAAGTAAAGATGAAAATTGGAGGTTAGTGCTCAGCTTAAATTATTTATGCATCTATGTACTGCATACACTACATACATAAAAAAAAAGAAGAAGGTAGATTGATGGGAACCCTCTGGTCCCATGTACCGCATTGGTACCTACATAACCCGCATGCTAGGATAGTATCAAGGTTAACTACCATTTCAATTCTCCCAAAGGCTTTGCCTTTGGCAAGGATCGAACCTAGGTGGCCCCTAAGAAATGGCGGCATGGTGGTCAACCCACCTAAGTACATAATTACATAAATACATATAGTTTAACTTCAAAAGTTAAGAGGTTAACAGAAGAGCATTTCAAATTTTGTGTTGGTACAATATTTTCATATACTTATTGTAGTTATCTCATTTAAGGGGATACTAGGAAACAATGAAAATTGATTGTTAGAATGTCGGGTTTGTGTAGGCCTTGGGCCTATTAGCCTAGGGCCGGTTCTGATTATTTTGTTTAGAAAGCCCACCCGGCTTTTCTTGTGCATCACTGCATAAAACCCCTAAACTGATAGCTATATATTCTGGTCTATGTAATTGTAATTCTGAGTTGTACTGAGCTTAAAAATAAAAATCCCTAGTTGCAGCCGTGGATTAGTTCACACACATTGTGTGAGATACCACGTAAAATTCTCGTGTTCTTTATTTTCTTGCTTAATTCTTCCGTTGTCCAACCTGTTCCTAACTTAGAATCGGTGTACAAATTTATTTATATACTGACCCAAAATATGATTTAGAACATAGTACAAAGTCATAAATATTTTTTTTTAAATATAAGTCTCCTCATGGGTATAGCAATTTACATAAAGAGAATAGCAAATCCTAATCAATTTTTGAACCATTTCACAAAGTCTAATCCAAATTCAAAAATATTTACACAACTCATAAATTCTATTAAACAAGTCAACAGAAACTGTTGGGACTAACCGAACTTCATAGCAAGGGCAAAATGACCTCACATGTATCTCATCTGACCTTTCTGTATGGGCATTAATGTAAAGCTAGCTGAATATATCTACTGTCAAGATCAATAATTTATTTAATCTTGGGTTTTCACTTCAACTATAACACTTTCTAACTATATAAAACACAAAGCATATCTTTTTAGTTCTCTTATCTAATGTTTTCACCCTTGCAGTTGGAACTATGTCCAATCTCCAATGTCTATGTATAGCATTCTCATAAAACTTTGTTGAAGACTCAGATTCTAATATAATAAATGTTCTTATTTAGCAAAGAAAATGATGCAAGTTGCAAAATCCCAAAATGAAACATTGTTGGTAACAATGAAAAAATATGTGTGTATTTCTTACACCATTAAATGAAAATGAAGCAAATATACGTTTTTATGTTTCTATTCAACTGGTGCCATGCACACAATAGAATGAAAAATATAATACATTAATACAACATATAGTCATCACCTATAGACCAGATTGTAGTCAAATGATCCAAAAAAAGGGGTCCAAACTTCATTTTGGTTTTAACCTAAGCGCAAACTATTACGGTCAGAAGTTGCTAAGCATTCGCCCACTGAACCCCTTCATTTTGGTCCAAACCGTAATAGATTTTGAATAAAAATTACACTCTCTATTCCTTGTATATCTAACTTAATGTACTAAAAACACAAGATTTTTGGTGACTGATGATATTATTTAGGAATTAGGAATTACTATTCCTTTATAAAGTTGAGACAAAGTTTAATGTTAGGACTAAAAATGGCAGATTCCGCCATATAATTAACGTATATGGTGACAAAACAGTATTGTATAACTAGAGATCAGTTTTGTAAGGTGACGGGTTCACTATTTATGTCTTGGCGGTCAGCAAGATTACCTATTTAGTTTACTCACCAATTATTATCATGCGAGTTACACTAAATTTACCATCTGAAGACAAAAATATTAGTGAAAGAGATTGATATGTATGGGCGTGTACATTTCAAATTTTCACAAATTGATACAGAAAATTACTATGACACTAACAGAATCTCACTATTCATATATAGAACTTCATATGGTGGTCCATAAAAAAATCCAAAAAGGGTTGGGTGGAAGGAAAAATAAATGAAATCATTGTAAAAACCTATCCCATCATTAAACCACTGCATTTATATATGCCTTTAAAAAGTAAAGATGAAAATTGGAGGTTAGTGCTCAGCTTAAATCATTGTAAAAACCTATCCCATCATTAAACCACTGCATTTTTGTTCTTTTACTTTACTTTCTTGTCACTTAAAACTCAAGAATGTAGTGTAAATTATTTATGCATCTATGTACTGCATACATACATACATACATAATTACATAAATACATATAGTTTAACTTCAAAAGTTAAGAGGTTAACAAGAGTATTTCAAATTTTGTGTTGGTACAATCTTTCATATATTTATTGTAGTTTTCTCATTGAAGCTATGGGATGCTAGGAAATAATGAAAATTGATTGTTAGAAGCAGTGTAGAAATTTATTTATATACTGACCCAAAATATGATTTTAGAACATAGTACAAAGTCATAAATTTTTATTTTTTCAATATAAGTCTCCTCATGGGTACAACAATTTACATAAAGAGAATAGCGAATCACTAATCAATTCAAAGTCTAATCCAAATTCAAAAAATCTTGCATAACTCATAAATCCTACTTAACAAGTTAACATAAACTGTTCGGACTAAACAAACTTCATAGCAAGGGCAAAATGACCTCACATGTATCATATCTGACCTTCTATATGGGCATTAATGTACAGCTGAATATACTAACTATCAAGCTCAATAATTTATTAATCTTGGGTTTTCACTTCAACAAACCATAACACTTTCTAACTATAAGAAGCAAAGTATATCTTTTAGGTTCTCTTATCTAATGTTTTCACCCTTACAGTTGGAACTATGTCCAATGTCTATGTATAGCATTCTCATAAAATTTTGTTGAAGACTCAGATTCTAATATAATAAATGTTCTTATTTAGCAAAGAAAATGATGCAAGTTGCAAAATCCCAAAATGAAACATTGTTGGTAACATTGCACAAATATGTGTGTATTTCTTACACCAATGAAGATGAGACAAATATACATTTTTTGTGTTTCTATTCAACTGCTGCCAGTGCACACAAGAGAGTGAAAAATATAATACATTAATACAACATATAGTCATCACCTATAGACCAGGTTGTGGTCAAATGATCAGAAAAAGAAAAAAAAGTCCAAACTTTATTTTGGTTTTAACCTAAGGAGGTTGTATATATGCATTAAAGATGCACTTTGGATGACTTTTAACTTGTTTGAGACTTACACAACCTAAATCGACCCATTCGTAACTATATAGGTCAAAACTACCACTTCTAATTGTACATAAAATGGTCACCGCACCCACAATAAATGAAATAGTTCCATCTGACCTGCTTGCATTAGCCAGATCTTAGAAAAGAACTGTTGCACTAAGATCCTATAGTATGCATTTAACAAGGTTTGCCTTTTTGAACAGCCGATTATCACTAAATGGCCGGAAAACAAAAAAAGATGGGTACTTTAGCTACAGTACCTGAGATAGAAAGATGTAAATTCGGCAGCTCAGAGCATAGATTTGGTTCCTTATAAGCATCAAGTGGCTTTACCCAAGTGCCTTTCGGATTATGCAACAATCCTGGTTTTTCTTCATGGTTCACAATTAAATCCTTGATGGCTGCACCACAAAAAAAGTAAATGAGTCAAAGTTTCAAAATTGCAATTTCTTTCTTCCTAAGATTTTGTTCTGATCATAGTTTTTCTATTTATAACAAGACTTCAATTTATAACCCAGACTTGAAAAAATAGCCAAATACGGAAATATAAAGAGAAAATAGTTATATTGTAGAACATTTTTCCATGTCATTATTTTCAACCAAGTACTCTTGTTGTTGGATCAGCATAAAAACAATCATAAATACGACACATGATAATGATATGGTATCACCCGAATATATATACATATTAAATATTATATATATATAAACTTATAAACACGAAAAACCGAAACTAACGACAACGAACACGAAAGAGCAGAAGAGTAGGCTTAATTACTTGTCGCAAGAATTTCAAATTCCACAACCTTTCAAACAACAATACAGGAGGACCCTCCATGCCTTTAAATAAGTGATGAAGGTGTTGGACTCCTCCGATCCACAGCCGTCGTTACATCGGTGAAGGGGTGTGGTCGTGTCGTGATTATGATAGAGGCAGTGATGTTGAAGAATATCGGGAGTAGAGATCCAGTATCATCCCGGCACCGCCGCCGCCATCATTCTGGGCACCACCACCATCATACCCGCAACCCACCACCACCATCCCCACACCACCACCATCACTGGTAACCAAAAATCAAAATAAATGCAAATATATTATGGCTAGTGTACAAGCTTTTATGCAGAAAATACAAGTTGTGAAAGAGATTTAATGTGACTATCATCATCATCGTGATGCTGAGATAATAACTGGAGAACAACAAAAATGGCTCTATGATGGTGGTTGTGTGGGGATAACATAGAGATTTTCCAGATCTGAGATGATGAGAGAATGAGGAGAGAGGCGTGTGTGGTGAGATGAGAGGCTTGTGAGATTTGTAATTGAAAATGGATCTGTGAAATTTACATCAGAATGAATTGGCGGTCCATTTGAAATTTTAAGAAGTTTTATAATTTTCAATAAATTATAAAATTGTATTGATTTAACATATAAACTCGTTAATAAAACTTAAATTATGAATAATTTATATATTGTATTGTATGTATATTATCATTATTTATAAAAATTCATTATTAAAAATTATAGAATATAAGTTATGGTAAATTAAGTTGTACTTAATTAAATAAGATGATTAATTAAATGAGAAAGCTTGATTAAATATTTAAGAAAAAATTATATTATATTTAGGCATCTTCCTATCCTGATGCCGTCATTACCTCGTCTTGACTGCCACATTAGCTTTCTTTCTCCAAGACACACCGAAGAACTACCCCTTCCCTATTATATCCTACAATACCATTATTTCCTACATACCTACAAACGAGGTTGAACGCCCAATGGACCTATTCGAACGAAAGACGATAATATATGGCCCAATAGGACAATTCGAGTGAAATATGGCCCGATAACATTTGTTTCTCAATTATTCATTTGGGATAACAAACAATGTATAGGGTCCAATAGGCCCATTCGAGTAAAAGACAAACACACGCGGCTCGTTGTGCATACATACATCCATATATTTATACATACATACATACATACATACATACATACATACATACATACATACATACATACATACATACTAGGGGTGAGCAAAAACCTAACCGGAAAACCGAAAACCGAAAAAACCGAATCCAAAAAACCGAAAACTGAACAGATCAGTTCGGGTTTTGGTTTTCTAAAAACCGAACGGATCAGTTCGGGTTTCGGTTTCATATGCAAAAACCGATCACCAAAACCGAACCGAACCGAAAACCATATATTTTTCAATTTGTTTTATATTTATATCATTTTATATTTATATCTATAACTTATGGTTAGTAAATATGTTAATTTATTGAAACTTTTTATTTTTCTAATGACTACAGTTTTACCTAAACAGTACAAAACTATTCCCACAACTAAGGTTGTGTACTCACCACTCGGATATCAAGTGCTTAACTTCTTAGTGAAATTCATTCTCCTGTCGCTTATGATCACATGATTAGTCCATTGATCCTATATTAGCTCAAGTGGACTAATAAATACCGCGAGACATCAAAATCTAGTGAAATGCTAGAGGTGGCAATTTCAACCTGTCAATTTGAATTATATTTTATTAGTCCAATACGTACAAACACAAAATAAAGTCTCATTTTGTCTAATGTATTTAATTGAATCAAATATAACCAGGATTTTTTCTTCAAAATATTACAAGATGTTCAGAATAAACATTATTTCAAAAACAAAAAGAAAAAAAACTAGAATAAACATTATTTAAAAAAAAAAGAAAAAAAAAACAAACCAAAACCGAAACCGATCCAAACCGAACCAGAAAACCAAAAAACCGAACCGAACCAAAACCGAATCCAACGGTTTTGGTTTTCTAAAAACCGAACGGATCGGTTCGGGTTTCGGTTTTGGGTCAAAACCGACCCAAACCGACCCATGCTCACCCTTGGCTCAAGGACCATATCGATCGGTTGATGGCACGAAAGGGGTGAACTACTAAGACACATGAATTGCCAATTCTTTCTACTGAAATTTGATGAAGTCAAAGCTTAAAACAACATAATGAGTTGCTAATATATATGTATTTTACTGTTATATATATATCTTAAAAGGGCCGTGAACGTATAGCAAAACACTCAAAAAGATCTGATTTTAAGATGTCAAGTTGATGTATTGTAGAATGAGCAAATTAAGTGATGATTTGAGAGAAGGCAGAGAGATCTCGAGGGGTTGTAATGCTTCATTTGTTACTCTTGTCCCAAAAGTGCCAGACCCATTTGGTCTTGGCGATTGTAGGCCGATTAGCTAGACCCTTTGCTACAATAAATAACTGCTAAGACGAAAGAAAGAATAAAGGTAAAGAGGTTTTTGTTTTTTCCAGCTAATTTGGATCACGGATCACTGGAGTATCATCGTACCACCAGTGGTACCACCTGATCAAATTCCAACATTACAGAAGAAAATCCATCAAATGTGAGAGAAAACCTCCTTACCCAACATGAAAAACCTCAAACTAAGTGTCTCATCACCTCAACCCTTTGGATTAAGGGCCATTGGCTGAGGGTAAAGTAGTTACTGATATACAAATAACACAAAAAATATTAATATATAAACAACATGTTCGTATATTCAATTATACTATAGATGAAAACTCAGCAAATTGGTATGGGGTAATACCGCCCCTTATGGATTGGCATCTTGTGACATGTGGCATTGGCATAAGAAATCAGCATAAGAAATCAGCATAGATATGCCGATGGAGAGAGAAACCGGCATGTCATTTAATGGTGTGATTGTTTACACAGTACAAGTCTTGAAGCTCGATCATCTCTCTAACATTTGGCAAACATTTAATGTATCTTTTAACAAGATTTTGCAACTATCCTCCATAACTTGACATCTTTTGTTATCCTTTGACAATTGACAGGTGTTGATGTGACACGGTGTGAGTGGTTGTTGCCATGCCAAATTTTGACATCTTGGAACTACACCCATCAACCTTATTGGTGTTGCCATATGTTTGAGTTGAAAATAGATATTAAAATAAAGTCAATGAAAATTTGAAGAGATCTAACATGTAAAATACATACCAGCAAAGTATTTTTGGCATTTAAAATCTTGAATATCAAATATTCTCAAATAATGATCGTTAAACTATTCCTAAGCAATATTTTAAAAACCGTTTTTTTTAGTGAACCGGAAAAATTTCGGCGTCCGGTTAGACCAGTTCAAACGGTTGGGTATTTTTATTTTTTTCAATAAAAATAGTAAAATACTACTAAACTTGTTACAATCCAATAAAAATTGTCAAAATACAATTACAATCCACTCAAAAATAATACAAATATTTATAATAAAAGAAAATACAAGTTTTAAAATTCAGAAAAAACTAAAAATAACACTAAATTATATACATCATTCTAAAAATAATTATAAAATAAATTTCATAAAAAAAGGGTCAAAAACTGAAAAACCGATTGGTTTGAAATAATTAATACACCGGTAATAAACCGGGCATAAAAAACCACGCACTTCTCCGAAACCCGTTCGAACCGGTCCGACTGACCGGTTCGAACCGGTTTTTAAAACATTGTTCCTAGGTACATGAAATGACATATTGTTTGAAGGGATCAAAGTGGATTACTCTAATGTGAAGGGATCGAATATCAAATATTCTCACAACTTCTCTTTGACAATTTTTTTTTTTTTTGGATGATGGAAAGATAGATAGATAGAGCAATAGCAACTCATAAACAATTCCAAACCCACTTAGTGGCTCTTAAAAAAAGAGAGAAAGAAAAAAAGTAAAACTGATAACATGGTTTTTTGTTCTTCATCTTCATCCTCATCCTCATCCTCATCCTCATCATCATTGTTCACATCATCTTCTTCATCTTTCTCCAATAATCCACACTCTGCACTGCCAATAAGGTAAATTTCAACAATACCCAGTTTCCCATTTGTTCAAAGTTTGTTGCTTTATTAGTCAATTTATGTTTTCTTGAATTTGTGTGGTTTGACTTTCAAGAAAATTGGGTTTCTTGAAATGTGATTATTTACCCAAGTAATTAGTTCCCATTTGATAGTTTTATATGTCATTTTAATGGATAACCGAACCATTATCAGTCCCCTCGGTCTCACAGTGAATATGAGAGATGTAAATCGGGTTTCACTAACCTCCCTTTTATGTTGCTCACCTCCCCGGGAAGACGGGATTGGGTAACTGTTGATTTTTTTTTTTCTCCCACCACTAGTTTTACCATCCCTTTTATGTAAATTGGGTAACACTATAGTTAGGGTTGTAAAGATTTTGAAATTTTCAAAGAAATGTTTAGGGTAATGATGCTACTAGTCAACAATATTGATTATGTTGGATAGGCTAAAAAAGCTAAGTTTATCAATTTCTGATTTGTTAGAAAGATAATTGTTTAGCTTAGGTTCGGTGTGGTTGGAAATATTGCTTAACTCAGGGCATGTATGGTCAGAATTACTGTTTATCGCCGTTGTAATTACTAGCATCTTGCTAGCTTTTATCTATTTATATAATATATAGTTTGCCTTTAACTAAAAATAAAATGAGAAGAAAGAAAATTGAGTTAAAGCATTACAAATATGAATAAGTTTACAAGTCAGGAATGTGTAGGATACAAAGATGCAAAAGTATAGCTCAAATGTTATTAATACAAACTGGTTATTGTGGAGATATATTTATATATGTGTATGGTCTTTTTTGAGGTTTGAAAGTTCATTACGTTCTAGGACTTGTCATCGCTTTTTTTTTATTGTTTGGTTTTTTTTCAGATGGGGTTTGAGAAGAGAGCTTGATTTGGGACGGCGCATTCATAGAACAAAAAGTGAAGCATTACGTGTAGCTACTAATCCTAATGTATGCATAACCAAGGCTCCCACATGTATAATGACAATATATATGCTTTGAATATGCTTTTTTAGGTATGTTATTGATAATTGTATGTACCATCATAAAAGGAAATACGATAACTACGTTCATGTTATTTAGAATATATGTTAGGTCCTTAAATGATCGAAAAATTGTTATACATATATTGTTTGTAGCAAGAATGAATCATTAGTATATATGCATAAATGAATATAGCTTAGATGTTGATGTGCTCAGAATTTGGAGATTAAGATAGGTTCTAATGCTCATTTGATACAGAAAATACTTTGACTTTTCAAAGTCAAAGAATCATGTGCAACTTCTAAACTCCTATGGATTCTAAAGGTTCTAATGAAAACATTTTAAACTTTCTAACAAGTGATACCAATTGAAGGATTGTGGTGATTATTAAGAAGCAAATCCATATCATTTCTGTTCCTGGAAACTGCTAGGTTTGACATGTGAATATTTTACCAGGGTAACCCTTTACTTAAAAAATAGGTTTGACATGTGAAAATCCATGAATAAATGCCGTATCTAATATCTAGTCTCCGATTCAAGCTACAACTTTTAAATGATTCAACTATAAGGCCTTTTCTGGGATTATGCAGGTTACTATAGCTAGTGGAAAGGCAAAGAAAGAGGTGATAATGGTTGATCCAGTTGAAGCAAAACGTTTAGCTGATAAACAAATGGAAGCTATCAAGAAAAAGCAAAGATTTAAAGTAAATTCCCTGGAGTTATCAATTCTTTTTTGAGGTAGTATCTCAGCCAGGATCATGAAGTTAACAAATTGCTCTCTTTTCTTCTTTTTCTTATTTGCAGAGAAGACGTCAAATAGAAGCTATTAATGGTGCATGGGCTATGCTTGGCCTTACAGCTGGATTAGTCATCGAAGGCCAAACTGGAAACAGCATTTTGGCTCAGGTGAGATCAAGTGGTTTAGTTATTTAGTCATTCAGCTCGTGTAACATAGTTAAGCTAACCTCTATTTCAATTCGTGCAGTTGACTGGATATTGGGCAGCTGTGATCGGCTTCTTTGTAAGATAATCAAAGGTTACCCTGCAGGGCTTTACATGGACCGTCAATTACCTAAAGCTGGAACATCTTCAGACCTCTTACACTCAATTTATGAAACAAATCTGCTTCAAAAACTATACATGTTTATTTTATTTATAATACATGATGGAAACATGAATACATTATCCAGAATACAAAGTGTTTTGGATCATTCATCGGGTTTTTAAACTTTGTTTTATGAAATGAAAGGAACCATACCCAATCAATGTATATATAATCCATGTGAAGTCTTTGTACAACTTTGGTCCAATCCCGCCTATCCTAAAGTCATCCCTATGGGAATTCTGAATCATGCCCTCTTTCACATGCCCGTATAAAACGTATATGAACTCACCTCCAACTGTCACTGAAATGGGAGACCTCTTTGTGTCAAGGGTAATTTCATCGAAGACTCTGTCTTTATTCCACTCATCTCCACTATCAACGAAATATAGCTTGTGTATTGATGTTTAGTTCGTATATGAACTCACCTCCAACATCATCATTTTTTATTTCAATGGCTTAGATTTCCATTTGTTATTGTTTAGTTCGATTTCTTGAGCTAATCCATTTTGATTATAGATTTTAAGTAGTTTCCCGGTGTTTGATTGGATGACAAGGAAGTGCCCGTTATTGTAGTAAACGATTCCATTTAGCCCACACGGGCCATGAGGTTTATGGTGGTCCGTGTAAACCGAGCATGATGAAAAGGTGGAATGTCGGCCTTGTAGGCCGACTTTCCATATAAAGTTGCTAGCGGAGATTGTGACTACCGCATTCCCAAAAAAATCTAAGGCCACTCCGGCAGCACCAGGGGCCGTAGCCGAGGCAGCTGGCTCATGTAGGTTGGCAAAGGAAACGACAATGAGGTGAGTGGAGTTGGTACGTGGCGAGGGCTGAATTAGATGGATGGGAAGGTGAGTTGACCGTGGCAACTGGCAAGGATGCGTTGGCTGATGGGGTCCACTATTAGGCTTGAAGAAAAAAAGGAGGTGGGGAGGGAGCGATCTGAGACAAGCTTGTTGACAATGCCAGAATCAGAGACCGAGATGAGGGATGGGCGGTGAGAAAGACCGAAAGTTGATAATGCGGTGTTTACGAGTTGTAAATATTTAGTCACTGTATATGCTGAACAAGATTATGGTGCTTAAAATCACCATGGAAGTAAAAAGTGACATAATCAAGCAATAATTGTTAAAATGTTTGGCGAAATTTAAGATCCTCTATTCCTCTTGGTTCTTGAAAACCAATGCAAGATAACCAAATAGGAAGATAAAAAATAATAAATAAATAAAATCTTGGTTTAGCTTTAATGAAGAAACATCCACGAGGGATACTTAAAGTCCACAAATGAAATTTTGGATGAATAACATTTTGGTAATTGTATTGTATAATATACATTACATAAATTGTTTTAAGGGTAATTATCACAAATCGTCTATGTGGTTTATTTAATATTTTACGATTACAGTTTACTAAAACTCAGGTTTAATGGTTTTATGTAAATGACTCAAAAATTTTTAGAACGACATCTGTCAAATACAATACGCCCCCACCATCCAAGAGTGAGGGTATACTTATAATTGTAATTAGCATGGTAATTAACTGGAATTGTTAATTATTAATTAAATAAATCTATTCTATCTGGTTACAAACTATTAGGATTTTTCTTTTTTTTTACTATTCCACAAGTCTACAACTAGTTATATATATAGCTTTAAAATTGGATTCGTGCGCATAAAGTAAATTGCTATTTATTGACAAGTTATTAGTAAATTGATATGTAAGAGTGCTCGATCGATCGGTACAATTGGCTTTTATTTTGGCACGATCATCACTCACGATGTCGGGTCTTGATGTGGTGACCATATATATCCCGGCGTGGTGGCGGCACGTGGTTGGTTTTTTTTTTTTTTTTTAATATGTTTTTAGATTGTAATTATAAGTGACGATTTTGGGTAAAAAGTTGTTCTCTAGCGTCGATATATCATTTTTTTTATTTTTTTTTTTTGTGCTGTGCATGTGATTGTTTCAAATATTGTTCTTACACAATTAATAAGTGTTAAAGTAGTTAATGTTAATGGTCGTGGGTCTTAATTGACTTAATGGTGAGCTGCGAAATGTTAACCATTTTCTAAAATATATATATTTTTTTTCATTTCATTTAATTTATACTACCAGATGCATAAATAAAATTCAATATTGACAAATACATACATTAATAATATATTAATATATTAGATATACTTTACCTTAATTTTTTAATGTACCATGTCTTAACTAAGTTACATTAATAATATTAATATATTAGATATACTTTACCATAAATTCCCTTTTTAAGAGTATTTCTCTTTTAAGTTACATTCCAATAATTTGTAATGGGTCAAAATGAGTAGTTCTTTCGTACGGGTCAAAACAGGGTGGGTTAGGTTGAGCCAAAACACTTTTTGTCCAACTTTTATGACCCTTTTTCAGTTGGTAAATAGTTTATTATCATTAATTTCAATAATAATAACTTTGAAGGTTCATGCATTAAAAGTATGCTTCCAGGTCTTTCGACCCTTTTGACCTATTTATTGTAGATTTTACCTGTAACCTGTTTGACCCGTTAGAGACAAACGTAATCTGAATCGGATCTTTCATAAGTAAAGGGGTCAAAGGTGCTGCTTCTACTTGTACCAGATTTTAAAATCTTATGTTACAGGTTCTTCGTAATGGAAAATGGAGTGAAGAAGATGCATCTGTGTTGGTTCCAGGCGATATTATCAGTATCAAACTTGGAGATATCGTTCCTGGTGATGCCCGTCTTTTAGAAAGCGATCCTCTTAAGATTGATCAGGTATCTTTCAGCTTTTAGAACATGACTATTCATTTTTCACACAAAAGCTTAGTTATTAACATAATTTTTTATTGTCATATTTATAGTCCGCACTCACTGGAGAATCACTTTCTGTGACCAAGAATCCGGAAGTGTGGAAATTGTGATTGCAACCGGTGTTCAAAGCTTTTTCGGGAAAGCAGCTCATCTTGTTGAGAACACGGCTCATGTTGGACATTTCCAAAGGGTTAGTGTCTCGTGAACGGTTCAGTTCTCAGGTTTCAAGTTACCACATACGAGTTCTCATGATGTGCTTTTTTAATTATCATAATAGGTTTTAACATCGATTGGGAACTTCTGCATTTGCTCAATTGCTATCGATCGGGAAAGTTACCCTATATATATATATATAGAAAAAAGTTCATGGGAAAACAATTTAAATTAGAAGAACCATGAGAACTTTTAAATTATAATTTGATGTTCATATGTGAATGGTATATGTTAACAAATTCGTTCACATATGAACTGTTATACTTAATATAGCTCACCTGCATTCAAACAAACACAAGCTTAACACACACAACTATATGTATCAACTTTCCACGTCAAGTAATTTGTGCGTCATCTTCTACACCAATTGATCTCTTAAGTTTCTCAGATATATATCAATCTCTTTTATGGTTATATATATACATATATCAGTTGTATCGTTGTCCATTATTTATCATCCATCCTCTTCACGACATTATCATGTTCTTGCTCCCATGCATTGCCTCAAATTGATCATTCATGTTAGTTATCTAAGAGTAGGACGTAAATGATGCACATATTTGATATGATTTCACGGTTTTAAGGGGGTGTTTGGCTTAATTTATTTTCAAGCTTATTAACTTATTTGTATTTGGCTTATGTTCCATTTTCTTGGCTTATTTTAAGACTAATAAGCTTATCTTGACTTGAAATTGAAATGTAAGCTCATAAGTCCCAAAATAAGCTTCTGCCATTCCAAAAAAAAAGTCCCAAAATAAGTCATAAATATGGGGCTAAGCGAATAAGTGTGAAAATAAGCTAAGCCAAAAGTGCAAACTGAAAAGTAAAAAAGAATACATAAAGGTTTAGCCTATTATTTGAACAATGTTGCATGGTAATCAAGAAATTAAAAGCTCTATTTTCTATGATGTTTGTATTACTGAATACAAACATGGTTATCACAAGAGTCCAGTTTTGAATTTTAAGGAGTCAAGTCAAACATGGTTATCACTGAATACAAATTTACTATGATGTTTTTAGTAAAACGTTATCAGTTTAAGAAAGGCAAAGCATTATGTTGATCTCCATCATCGTGTCGTAGACAAAATTTCAATAGTTTACTTTAATAAAGAGCCGAAAATTAATTGTAGAATTCGTTCATTAAAGGCAAAGATTGAAAATTCAGCAAATATAAGCTATAGCTTTCACAATATTACAGATTCATTTAGTAAAGCTTCATTGCCACTGGTGAAGAATCAAAGACGAGAAAATGGATGACAAGTTGATTGCTCTCAGTGCATTTATCCGAGAAGCCATTGATTTGGTATTTCTAAGCTTTTTGTGCCAAAAATTTGATATTTCTTTGCTTCGATCGTACATAAGATACAAACTATTTTTACTAGTCTGTGTAGGAAAATGCACCATTAGAAGAAGTATTTCAACATCTAAAATGTACAAGAGAAAGTTTAAACTCGAGTGAAGTTCAAGAACGCTTGGATCGATTTGGATACAAAAAACTTGAAGAAAAAAAGGTAGTTCAACAGGAAGGATTCATAACTTTTATGTTTTTTTTATATCTTAGTACAGGAAAGTAAAATCTTGAAGTTTTTGGGATTTATGTGGAATCCACTATCGTGGGTGATGAAAGCCTCAGTTATCATGTCTATCGCTCTTGCAAGTGGAGGGGTAAACCTTATTTGTGTGTGTGTGTGTGTGTGATTTTGTTATGTGTACTTCTACGTCTTTGTGTTCTCACAAGAACAGAATAGATGGTTCACTTACGAACTTTTTTTTTTTTTTTTTTTTTTAATTACAAACTTTTGGAGGTTTTGGTATTCACATGACTCTTTATTTGATACAGGGCAAGCCTGATGATTATCATGATTTCGTAGGGATCATCGTTTTGCTTCTTATAAATTCGACCATAAGTTTCATTAAGGAAAACAATGCTGGAAATGCAGCTGCTGCTCTTATGGCTCGTTTAGCTCCTAAGGCCAAGGTTCCGTCAGATCTT
>JAOXNX010000019.1:21568417-21583241 GCA_028566075.1 Solidago caesia
AATTTATTTCTCTAACCCCCCCCCCCCCCCCAAATATCTCTCTCTCTCTCTCTCTCTCTCACACACATCAACATCCTCACCGTCACGCATCGTCCATTCCGTTCCATCAAATCTCTACCACACGCGCCGCCACCGCCGCAAGGTTTTACAGTCATCGGAATACAATATCACTAGCTAACTATGGGACAACAGTCGTTGATCTACAGTTTTGTAGCTAGAGGAACTGTGATTCTAGCGGAATATACGGAATTCACCGGTAATTTCACTTCTATCGCTGCTCAATGTCTCCAGAAGCTTCCGGCGACTAATAACAAGTTCACGTACAACTGCGATGGCCATACGTTTAACTACCTTGTCGAAGAAGGATTCAGTGAGTCCGATCTGATCTATTTATATCATGATTTATATTTATTGATCTTATTATTTTAGATACTTATATTTTGTTACTTGATGCCTAGTTAAATTTACATCTATGCTTATGTATGTGTTTATATACACACACATATATATTTATATATGTATTTATGCGTGTGTTTATACATATATATGTGCGTACTGGATCTGATCATGTTAGTGAGAAATAATGGCTTATGATTATGAAATGTTACTCATTTTGATTGTACATATATACATATTTTATATTATAATATATTGATGCTATGTTAGATGTATATATGCTGAATGTTTGAGCTGGTTAGAAATTATAATTTGATGATCTGGAAATTTTAGTCTGTTTGATTGTTTATATGTTGCCATGTAGTATTAGGGATGAGCTTTTGACCCAGAAACCCGTGACCCGCCTGAACCGACCAGCCCGAAGCCCTAACGGGCCGGGTCACAGGTCAAGCTTTTGTTGCATTTCCGGGTCACGGGCTGGCCGAGCCGGGCCGGGCCGGGTCGGGGTTGGCCCGCCTGAAACCGACCCGAACCTTAACGGGCCGGGTTGCGGGTTGGAGTTTCTTGCATTCACGGGTCAAGCCGGTTCGGACCGGGTTTCGACCCGTGCTCATGCCTATGTAGTATATCGATGCTGTTTTGGATACCTATATTTTCTTACCGGATCAATAGGTTTAATAAACCACCTGGTGGCCTAGTGGTTATCATCCTGGACCTCTTTACAAGAGGTCATAGGTTCGAATCGCGCTAGGTACAATCTTAGAGGTGGTCAGGGACAGGTTTGGAAATGGTCGCAGGATACCCCGGTTAGGACACGTACATCCGAGTCAAAAAGATTCACCTGCCCGGGTAATCTGAATAGGGAAAACCTTATCCGTTCACCCGTTTATGAATAGGTTTAATAAGTGATTTACATATATCGATGCTTACACGTGCTTGATTTGAATTGTGTTTCGTGGTTACTTTTGTAGAGTATGATGATCCTGTTGGTTTAAGTTGGTGGTGGTTATGAAAATTATATTACTAATGGCAATGAGTATTTGTGTAGTATACTAGTGTTACGGATTAAATGTGAATCTGAGGTGCATGTGTTGCAGTTACTTCGGTTAAACTCTGGATCTGAATCTAGCATGTATATAGTTTATTAGCTAGCTTTAAATGTAAGGTTTCATAGCATGTGCTCCCTGAAGCTATTAATTGTGAATCATAATGTCTAGATTTGGTTTACTCTAATTTGCCAGCATAATCTTAGAGGTAAAGGTTAACCCTTGTCTTTATTTGCAGAAAATAATACTTAGGCCTAAAGATAAACATTAAAATAGGCCCGATACTAGAGTAGAGAAATGATAGTTAGGCCTGAAGAGAGACCTTAAAATAGGCCAATACTATTTTTAGCATTCATTTATGATATTATAAGGAAGTGGGCCCTCTTCTTTAGAGTTCATAGATAGATGACAAGTATCATTTGATCTATCTTTAGGTCTAACTATCTTATTTGTTCTTAAATATTTGAGATCTAGCTGTTGTAAGAAATTACAGCTTTTCAAATTTTAGTTCCCTGTACATTGTAAAAGTGATGCTATATTTTTTTCAAAACCTTTTCATTTGCATGAAAAGCCACATGCTGTTATGTAATTTACTTGTAGTAAGGTATATGATGTATAACATTTATAAGATATTTGTACCGCTGTAGCTTACTATCTTGTATTGGCAATAAGTTTCTGAATTTTGGGTTGTTCAGAATTTGTTTTCATTAACGAGTGTTTTTTGCGTAAAGGTTACCCCGATGAACTATATGGCACCAACAAATCAATAGTTTTTACTTTTTACAAGTAATGTGACCGTGTGTCACATTAGTTCCCATATACGACATGCCATATATGAGTTAACAAAGAAAACAACCTCGCTATCCTAGCAAACAATCATAATGAGTAATCACCATATTACATGTGAATCATAAGAGATAACATTAACGAGTGTTTTGGTGTTCTAGAAAAGTTTTTTTTTAATACCGGCTAATACCTTATTTGGCATTTCCTTGATGACTTTTTCTGTGTGTAATAATCATGCTGCAACCTATTTGATTATAATATAACCATTTGTCAGCTTCAGAGTCTCATATTAACAGAGCTGTTATGAGTTATGACACATATGTTATTGTCTTATTGATAAGTACACCGTTATTGTAGTTTGAGCCCATATGTGTTGGAAACTGATGTACTTCTTTAGTAAGTGAGCTATTTTTGATAATTTGATAGCTTAACAATGCTTTAATAAGTATACAGATATGGTGGAAGTGTGGAACATTTTATCTCGTTATTTGCAGTCACATTCAATAGTAAATGGCTTTATCATACAGTTCAAATGCATTATATACTGTTATTCCTTGAGCATAGATAAACCTGTAATTGTTAACCACTTGATGCCTGGTTAATGGAATCACTTGACTAAGAATATATGCTCTAGGCATGAGGCATGAGGCATGAGGCATGAGAGCATTGGATAGATCAGAATTCAGATATTTTTGAATGGGTCTTATGTGATGGACATGTTTATTTGAGTTATAAGTGATTTATGTTTCTTGTTTTACTTACATATTTGGGATCTGAACTTTTGAAGTTTTAATTACCCTTGCAGCTAATTCCTTTGGACATATGTTATTTTCTCTTTGTGTTCATTGTTTGACTTATGTCTTGGGATTAAGGCATGCTTTTTGGTTCTCTCCATCACATTTTGACTAACATTATCTTCTATGTGTATGAAGCATACTGTGTTGTTGCGGTTGAATCCATTGGTAGACAGGTTCCCATTGCTTTTCTTGAGCGCATCAAGGATGACTTCACCAAGAAATATGGTGGTGGGAAAGCTGCAACAGCTACTGCCAACAGTCTCAACAAAGAATTTGGGTATGCTTACTCCCATTTGGCATTTTCTTTCACATATGTATAGTTTTAGACTTAGTAATTGATTATAGATCAACTGGTACCACCACCATGTGACCACATGGGCCCACAGATGAAGGTTGCATGTCACAGGTTCGAAACTTGCCAAAGGCAAGTGGAGAACCTATATCTTGTGATCCATGTGTGAGGATGATGCTTCACCAGGCATGAGTTCTATGCGGCGTGCGCTCTGGGTACCAAGACGGTACATGGGACCAGAGGGTTCCCACCCATTTACCCTTTTTCACAATTTTTTTTATTATCAGCTCCAAGCTGAAGGAACAGATGCAGTATTGTGTGGACCATCCAGAAGAGATCAGTAAGCTTTCAAAGGTGAAAGCTCAGGTTTCAGAAGTCAAAGGGGTCATGATGGAAAACATTGAGAAGGTAAGGCTTGATAGTTGCATCTGTCAAATGATTTGAAACACACATTCCTTGATGCACTTGGCATATTTTTTATAAGACATGAAGTTGTACCATTTTGTAAGTTTATGTTTGATTATGTATTGTAGGTTCTTGATCGTGGCGAGAAGATTGAGATTCTGGTGGATAAAACAGAGAACCTTCGCTCTCAGGTTAGTGTATTCATGCATGTTTCTCCAAAAATGAAGAAATCCACACGCTTGTGCTAGCATAGACACACTCGTTTTTCCCAAAAGTTATTGTCTGTATAAAGCAATCACTTTCAATTTTCTGAATTGCATGTTTATCTAAATATGAAGAAAAATCACATGCTTCTACATGCAAACACGCTTTTACCCTCCAAATTGTGCATCCAGTAATAATCTAAAGCAGTCACTTCCAACTTATAGATGCATATGTCATTTTTTAACATTTCTTTTACCAAAATATTATTTGAGACCTACGTACCATTTAAAATACATTCCTGTCTAATTTATTTCTCCAAGGCAACTCATAATCTGTACTTGTCTATCTTTTGTCTTTAAACTAAACTTCATTTCTTTCTAGATTAGGCACAAAAGATCCATTTGTTAGAACCTGTATGCATTATTTTTTTCTTTTAGGATGTCATGTTTCATTATTGAAAAAGGAAATGTTTTCAAGTTCTCTTTCTTTGTCAATTTTGAAATGTCCCTTTCCAATTATGCGGTAGTTGGTGGGATGTTGAATATGTATTATTTGTGTCGTGACCAGTTTAAACACATCTGAAGTTTGAAGAATGCAGTTTAACGCAAACAAGTAATTTGCAAAACCCAACACAATAAACACAACAAACAATACTCCAATTTGAGTTGGATGACATCTAATATAGAACATAAGCTATAAAAAGATTGAAACTCGTCTGCTTTATGTGATAGTAATGTGGGAACACATTGGATTAAGATGGTTTTGGTATTATGTTGTAGGCACAAGATTTTAGGACACAGGGGACTCAGATGAGAAGGAAGATGTGGTTGCAAAATATGAAGATAAAGTTGATTGTCCTCGGAATCATTATCGCCTTGATTCTCATCATAGTTCTATCTGTTTGTGGCGGCTTCAACTGTGGCAAGTGATGCTTGTTCATGAATTAGAAAACACCGTTCCTATGATGATTGGTTATTTTATTATATTTTTTCTTATACTAATATTTTTCTTGTTCTTTTTGTCTGGATGAATTTTTTCATGAATTCTTATATTTTGAGATGTTTGTATAGCTTGTAGCTGTATGTACTTTTTGGTATACATAGCAGGAACACTTGTTTTGATTGCTGTTTGGTTTAATTGTATTTTTTCTTTGCTGAGAACACTTGCGGATTGTGTGCATCTATTAGATTAATTTGCTACTAACTCACTTTATCTGGTAGTTGCGGAATGTCTGCAAGTTAGTTCTATCATTGTTAGGCCATCTCCAATGGAGAATACAGTTTGCCCAAGCAAACCGGGCACCTCAGCAACACACTGAACCAACAAACTGAACTTATTTTACTTCTAACCCAGCATACTAAAACTCAGTTTGCCCATGCCACATCATCATCCATATTAAATTTAAAAACACTATATTAAATATACATACACACATGATTTAAAAAAAATAATAATAAATAAGCAGACCCCACAAACTCAATATGCTTGGGAGCAAATTGGAGATGGCATACTGAGAGCATACCGGTCATTGGAGATGACGTTAGGTCTAATTTTGGCCTATATATGCGTGGAAGTATTCTTTTAGCTGATTCTTGATGACTTTAACTTTATGATATTAAATGATGTGTGATTTAGGATCAATTTATGTAACTTGAACCTTGAAAAAAGTGGTTTTTCAAAATTAACAATCTGTGTTCAAGTTCAAAGCAGCATTATGTGAGGTGATGTGTGTTTCTTTCGTTACAAAACCAAATATATATTTCCTGAGAGTTGAATAGTGTGAAGTGTGATTGCGAGCTACGTTCATAATATTAATCGACTCATTATTATTGACATTTGTTGAATCAATAAAGCAAAATCAGGAATCTAATTGGTTAAAATTAAAAACTTTGAGCCACCATTGTTGTTTCTGAACAGGAAAGTGGGAAAACCACACATTTTCACACACAGCTGCTGATGGCATTATTGAAGAGCAGTTTCACAATCTTGAAGTCAACCATTTTCGCAACTAAGACCACCAATATAACAAAACAAGCAATTGGGTCGGTGTACAAATGTAATGTTGTGACTACTATGATACATCAATTTCGATGTTGTCTATCAACCTCACCTTCCCAAACCATGCGGCAACACATACAACTCCACTCTTAATCTGTTCAACTGATTCTAGAGATTCTTGATCCACAATCTGCACTCCAAACACAAAAGATAACTCCATGATTCATCAAATTTCCATCAGTCAAACATAACCACAAGAAGCATGTTTTACTCGCTTATAAGAAAGAAAGAACAACCAAGGATTACACCGAACAAAGTACTGTGTGCAGTAAATGCATAAAGACATCATTAAAACTTAGAGAACATGATCAAATGAAATTATAAGTTTGATACTAGACTGTTTTGGTACAATTAAATTTTTGTATGACTACTTTTTCATGGACGACAAGAAAAATTTACCTCTATGTTAAGAAAAACTAATTGAGAAAAATAATTGTAATAAATCAATTGATCCCCACTGAATTTCTGAAGGGGGCTGTCTATTTACACACTCCTACTGTTCCAGCCACACACCCTTCAGTTTGACAACTAAAATGTACTTAAAGCAATTAGGTACATGTAATATCTTGGTCGAATGCTTAAGGCCTAAGCAACTTATACCAATGGGGATTGTTAGAACATCAATTCATGAAACTTGGTGTCAATTCATAAGTTTATTTTGTGTTTACAAAATTTAGATGCATTGTTTCTATCACATGAGGGTACACGTAAAGACTCTTAATGTCTCACCTCCACGTAATCAATTTTGCCACCTGCTGCTTCTATACTTTCAATCACTGATCTTCTCAATTCACTGCAAATACCTTTGCCCTTTTTGGCAGCCAATTTGGCTTCGAATAAGGACCTGCTTATTGACAATGCCTGCAATGTTTCAAAGAAATTTGTTTAATAATTCATCAAGCACATTACAAGTTAAAATGATTTTACAACCACAAAAAAAAACGAAGTGCAAAAAACAACAAACTAATTAGAGGTATTTTTAAACAAATATGGTTCTTTGAGGACAGACCAATCTATAAAATATTATTCAATTATTGTACTTGCTCTTTTGTTGCAAACAAATCATCATTTTGTAAATAAGTCAAAAGATGTGACCATTTGCAAGAATTAGCATTCTTGGACAAATCTGGAATAGTTATGCAAAGAAAAGAACCATCATGCTTGACAAAAATTTTTTTTCCAAAATTGAACATTCTTACATAGTGTGGCGTTTTTTTTTTTTTTTAAACATATTAAAGTTATATTTGGTTTTGATGAAAAAGCCAAATATGATGGTTCAACGAGTCATTAAATCGGCCTTTCAAGTCTACAGCAATAAACTTGGTACTTAGTTATCTTCCGTTTCATGCTTCATCTTTTTTGTAGAATCCAATATAAGGAACCGGCATTCAATTTCTTATGGGGACCAGATAATGAAAATAGTATACGATAGAAAATGAATTGGAGCCAATCGAACCTGTTCCCTCTCTTGTGGTGAAAGATGCACGTTGCGGGAGCTCATTGCTAGGCCATCTTCATCTCGCATCAACTCGGAACCAATCACTTTAACAGCAAAATCAAGATCTCGAACCTACAAGTACATTGTTCATAATGAGATCAATTTTTTGGTCATATATCCATAACAACGATCATCTTTGTGTAAATCAAATTGAGCCATGACTTCTAAAGTCATCTTCATACCATGATTGACATCACACATTGGCATACATATAAGTGATCTACTTTTTGGGAATCATATTCTGTTGTCTTTCGCAAATAAATGATTGCTCTCCAAATAAATGAATCGTAATGAATCAAAAAGGAACAACTTGGATCAGAGCATGTATATAAAATTCAATGATTCAAACAAAAAATGCATAATACTTTTTTTTAATAAGAAAGTCACTCACATTAACACCGTATAATTGACAACAGTTTCTCACATAGTATAACCATAATTCACGACAATTTGAGCTTCAAACAAACTAAAATCAGAACGAAATTCACTGAGTAAGTAGTCACGCACACTCAACCACACATATCTAAACACAATCTAAACCAAAGTATCAACATAATTAACAACAGCTAGACCTTCAAACATACAAAAAAGAAAACAAAAACCCGAAAACCAACTCACCATTCGTTGAATAATCCGCCACTGCTGATAATCTTTCTTCCCAAAAACCGCAACATCAGGTTCAACAATATTAAACAACTTAGCAACAATAGTAGCCACACCTCTAAAAAACACAGGCCTACTCATGCCACACATACCCTTTTCAAGATTTTCAACTCTAATCCAAGTTTCATGCTTTACGCCTTCACCTTCCAAAAAAGACACAATCTTTCCATCTTTTTCACTATTTTTTACCACCCCTTTTTCACTTTCACCATAATCATACAAATTTCCTGGACTAAAAACAACATCAACACCACCAAATGACTTCAATTTTTCGATATCGCCTAAAAAATCAGATGGGTATATTGAAAGATCTTCAGTTTGTGAAAACTGACCTGGGTTTACATAGATTGAGACTACTATGTGTTGTGTGTGTTTTTGAGCTTGTTTGATTAAAGAAAGATGGCCTTGATGAAGATAACCCATTGTTGGTACAAACCCAATTGTTTTGCCTTGTGATCTTATGTTTCTTGACCAATTTCTCATTTCTTGTTTGTTTGTTATGATTTGTGGTTCTTGGTTTGACATTTTCTTGATGGGGGAATTAGGGATTTGGTGTGAGATGATGATGGTGGCGGCGACAATATGAGGGAAGTTAGAATCAGTTGAAAATGGCGGGGGGTGTGATATTCATTTGATGTTTGATGGATTCGGATTTAGTTACAAGTTCATTTGCACTTTTTTTGTTCATATGCACAACCTTTTTTTTTTTTTTTTTAATTTTATTTTTGTCGTAATAAAGGTTTGTTAATTGATATCGCAAAACATTTCGTTATTTTTATGTTTGAAATAAGCAAATATGAATAAGTATCATTTTGTAGAAGAGGTGAGAAAAAACCGAATCGGAAAATCAAAAACCGAAAAAACCTTAAGAAAACCGAACCATTAAAACCGGACCAAACCGATTGGTTTGACTTTCGTTTTCTAAAACCGAACCGAACCAAATATATTTTAATTTATTTAATATTTATATCTATTACTTATGGTTAATAAATATGTTAAACTTATATAAATCAAAATCAATTGTATGTTTTAGATGAAAATGTACAACAAAATCAATTTGGTTTATAAACAATCATCCTTATATTTTAGTTTCTTTATAATATTTTTTCCTTAATAATTGAATGTTTAATTTATAACTTAATAAGTTAAAAGCGTATAAAAAAAACCTGAAACCAAAACCAAAAACCAACTCAAACCGAACCGAAAAACCAAGAAATCGAACCGAACCAAACGGTTTTGGTTTTCTAAAAACCGAACATATCGGTTCGGGTTTTGGTTTTGGGTCAAAACCGACGTAAACCGACTCATGCTCACCCGTATTTTGTAGGGTTAATTAAAAAATAATATGTTTATTTTAGTTACTTGAGTTTTTAATATCAAAATTTTTCTAACCAAGTTTATTCTTTTGAACACAAATATTGATGTTATTTTTCGTCTCTCTTCTGATTCCAATCAACTTCATAACATTCTCGGATCCTAAAACACCTTCCCAAACCATTTTAGTATACGGCTAGTTTACGACTACAATTCGGTATTCATGCAAACGTTCATATATCGAACCATTTCCTTATGCAACCATTACTAACAATTATATTTTTTTTTCGAGAAACTGTGACTTGATTACGATATATAATGTCGTCGACTTCACACCTTCCAAGATATACGCTGACATTATTAGATATAGGAGAAATAATTTATCATGCATTTTGCACATAAATTAGTTTCTTATACATATAACTTTTGGTCTATTAAATCAAACATTTTGCACTCGATTTTCATTACATAATTTCAAACTTCATATCAAAACTAAAATACCCTAACTCCAAGCAAAACAAAACTCAAGCATTAACTTTCACATGTATACATTTGAGATATGTGTTAAAGATTGCCCTCATAAGAGGAAAATCTTCTATCTTCGTTAACACATTACGGCAAAGCCTTGATCATAATGGTGGAACTTGACCAACTTTTTTAGGGGGGCGAGTTTTAAAATATAAAATATATATATTTAATTTAAAAATATTTGTCGAAATAATATATACTCCGTATTAAACTAAAAGCAAATTTTTATCTTTATATATATGATTTCATAACTAAAAGATTTCATGAAGCACAAAAGTTATAAAGTATTTAGAAAAATATTAGATGACAAAATATAAAAAAGAGATAGATGTCAGTGTTTATAAGTGTTTAAAGAATACAACAACAACAATACTCAATCCCGGCAAGAGCCGGAGTTTGAGGGAGGTATGATGTAGACAGTCTTACCCCTACCCAAAGGTAGAGAGACTGCTTCCAGAAGGACCTCCGGTCTAGGGCTTTCACCCTTGTAAATGTTTCTCGACGGCTTTGTCTCGGTCTCAGATCTAGATCTTTGATCTAGAGAGAAAATTCTTTATCTAGAGAGAGATGTAGAGAGAGAGAGAGAGAGAGCCGTTAGAGAGAAGGTGGAGTAAAACAGAGAAAATTTTAGATTTTAGGGTTTTAAGTGTTTAAAGAATATAAAATGTAAAAATAAAGAAAAAGGTGCCAAATATGAAATCCTTGCAACCTGATCAAAATTCCCGATCAAAATTCCTATTTTAAGTATAAAGAAATTTTTTTAGTAATATTTCATATGTAGTTTGTTCTTTATTTATAGCACTAGATGAAAATTCTTTTTCTTATGTATGCAGAGTTATTGCCAAAAGCATTGAATAAAGCTTTAAACTTTCTGCAAGTTTCATAAATGTATCCACTGTCAATTTTCATTTCTTATTTTACACTAATCCAGTAATCACACAGACTTTATATATTTTTTTAATCCAAAGCGAAATCTTGATCACCATACGTCCTTATATGACTTTGTGGTTTGATCGCTGAGCTGATTAAATGCATGTTATATCCGCCCATATTTTTACAAGTATTTCACCAAGTATTTCATTTAGTGACCAATTCATTTAAAATGTCAATATTACTGGCCAATTCATTCATTCATTCGTTACTAGACATAAATGAACAGTAAATGAACAATATGTGAGTGACTACCAACTATTTCACATATTTGTCCAAATATTATACTACATAGCTTATAAAAAACCCAACTATAAAAAGGATTCTTGCATTGTATAACACATCCAAATCTCTTATTACATTACATTACTAAGTATTTGTCAGCCGAATTGGCTTGTTGGAATGGCCATATTTTGTGGCCGATCACGATGATCGTTATATATATTGGTGTTCAAAGTCGGATATCCGAAATTTTGGATAGTGTATTTCACTATCCGAACACATATCCGAAATTTCGGATATCCGAATCCGAACTTAAAAAAAAAAGAAATATTTTCAGATACTTTTGGATATTTTCGATATTGAAAATAGATTTTTCGGATAATTCTGGATATTAAAAAAAGATATTGAAATTTAAAAAAAAAATAGATTTTCGGATATTTTCGGATATCCGAAATTTCGGATATCCGACTTTTCAGTTAAAATCGGATCGGATTTTCGAATTTTCAGATAACAGGTTCGGATACGGATAGTTTTGAACACCCCAATTATATATGTCTATGTTTCATCATCTCCACCAAGTAATGTTTTTAAGTCCCCATCACTACCAATGAAATAACCGTCTTCTCCTTGCTATTATAAGTTGCCACCGTCACTTTCTCAATCATCACCCCAAAATATGTCAATAAGTCACCACCACTTCCGTCACCTTCACCTCCTCCTTACATTTACAAGTCCCCACCACCGTCATCACCTTCACCACCTCCTCTTTATATCTACAAGTCACTTCCATCGCCATCTCCATCTCCATCTCATCCTTATACTTGCAAGTCTCCACCTCTCCCATCTCCATCACCTCCTCCACTATAGAAATCCCTACCACCACCACCATTACCTTTATCACCTCCGCCATATATATACAGGTCACTTCCACCACCATATCAATTGCCTCCCCTTCCTCAGACCATCCCCAACCCATCAAATTTCACCTAAATGAAAACCAAAGGGGAGGGGTGGGGATGGGGTGAAAGGTTAGGGGTTGGTGGTGGAGGTGATCGGTGGTGGCCATCACCGATGGACTGTGACGGAACCAGGATTCAAAGTTATCCGTAGCATAAATTCTTTTATCACTAGCATTCGTCGTAAAGTAATGATAACGACTAGATTGTTATGATTGTTAGGGTTTTTAAGAGTTTTTGGCTATATTTAGCGGTTTTTAAGAGTTTTTCGGCATTTTGTTAGTTTCCATTTTTCATTTTGTTGCACAAGTATGTCTTTATAAGTTTATTGTTAGGGAAATTCTCTTAAAAGTTTAGGGTTAGTTACATTGACCGCTATCACATATTACTTTTACCCGTAGCACCAATAAAGAATACATCATTTTTTAGAAAAAATTACACTATGTTAATTTAGCGGACCCGTAGCCTGTGCTACCCCTATTTATATAGTAGTTCCGCTTATGCCGATGGAGGTGTTTGTTTATTTTTTATTTTTATTTTTAAAATTTTTATTGTATGATATAATGGGGTATTGTAAATAAATACAGGATCCAATTCGATGACGGGTTGGAAGTATGTATACTTCTTTGTGTTTGTTTTATTAATCTCCACTATCAACTTCACCATCACCACCCCTATCGTATATTTTTAATTCGTCACCTCCATTCCCATCACCTCATCCTCATGTATATATATATATCCCCTCCACTGCATCCATAATATTTTTATAAGTCGCCACCACCACCACCCCACCCCATGTTCCCCGCCACCGTATCACTAACTCACCCCCATGGCCCACCACCATCATCCTCACCTCCTCCCCTATATTACTACAAATCTCCACCACCTCCCTTATGTTCTCCTTCCCCACTGTACTATTAAATCTCGCCGCTGCTGCCGCCATCCTCACCAACCCCGTACTACTACAAATCACCACCTCCGGAATACTTTGTTTCAGAATTAAGAGAGAAAGCAAGCGAAAATATCATTTCACCTATCAATTACGTACACAAAGTTCTTTAGATATCAGTTATACCTTTGATTATATTTACCGATCTTCATTCATACATCATCAATTCATCATGTTATTTGTTTGTGACGAATCTTATTTACTTCATTGTGTTATATAAATTCGAACTTTAACTACTAAATGACGTATTTGAACTATGTATATTTAAAACATATTTATTTTTGATTGAATGACGAATTGATTTATGAAATGGGAAATGATAAAGACCCACCCTATCCTGAATTCGTCATCTCCTCATTTTCACTGCCACATCAGCTTTCTCTCTCCAAGACACACCCAAGAACTACCCCCTCCCTATCATACCCTCATCTTCATCTCATCTTCAATTAAAAAATTATAAACCCACACACACATACACCCTCTCTCCTTATCCCCAACTAAAAAATATAAAAACTAACACCCACATACGCATGCTCGCGGGCCCACCTCACCTCGTCCAAACATTTCCAAACCACGACGACTTTCGACGATGACGAGCTTGGACGATCAGTTGCTACCTATCCACGACGACAATGACGAGCTTTGGACGAGCAAATGACATATACATAGGGTGAGGCCTTATTAGTATAATATACTCACGTTCAAATTGGGTACTTGTATGATGTTCATCATGTGTGGGGTTAATGTCAAATGCATACATACATATTTCTTAACCATAGTTGGCTACAACATTATTACAACATTATTAGTATAATATATACTCACGTTCTAATTGGGTACGTACTTGTATGATGTTCATCATGTACGGGGTTGATGTCAAATGCATACATACATATTTCTTAACCATTACAACATTATTAGTATAATATACAAGTGGGTATTGTATCTAGCACTATAAAACTCCTTACATGAGATATTGTATCTAGCACCAAAGCAATATATCCTTAAAAATGGCGAATCGTAATTTTATTTATATCCCAAACACAAACACCCTTTTATACCACCACCCTCTGTTTTTTCCCTTGTTTTTACTCTGTTTTTCCTCCACCGTAAATGGAGAAACCTCATTTGACTTCCATGCACTTACTACGCTCACAAACTTAAAGCTTTTGGGCGATGCTCACATTTACAACAATACCACTATCAGACTCACCGACGTTCCAAACTCCGGCGCCGGCAGGGTTTTATATAATAAGCCCATCACATTCCGCCTACCCGGTAACCCAAATCCCACCAGTTTCACCACTCACTTTGCATTCTCGATTGTCACTTTAAACCCTAATTCGATTGGGGGTGGTTTGGCTTTTGAAATCTCGCCAGAAAATGAATCAATCGGTGCCAGCGGTGGGTTTCTTGGCATTCCGGCCGTCTCCGTTGCGGTGGAGTTCGATACTGTTAAAGATGTGGAGTTCAAGGATGTTAATGGAAACCATGTTGGTATTGATATCAACTCAGTGGTTTCATTACAAGTTGCCAATTTGGATTCGGTTAACATTAGTTTAAAAAGCGGGGAGTTAATCCACTCGTGGGTCGACTATTCTGGGCCAAATCGACAACTCAAAGTATTCATTTCATACGCCAAAACAAAACCCGTATCACCTGTTTTATCGGTCACCATAGATCTCTATCTATACGTGAATGACTTTATGTTTGTGGGGTTTTCAGGTTCAACTCAAGGAAGCACTGAAGTACACTCGGTTGAATTTTGGACTTTTAGTTC
>JAOXNX010000019.1:21583341-21594456 GCA_028566075.1 Solidago caesia
GTAACATCAGTACCCAATTCCTGCCGAAGCGGGGTATGGAGAGGTAAGATGTAGACAGTCTTGCCTCTACCCAAAGTTAAAGAAACTGCTTTCATAAGGACCTCCGGCCAAAAGGGGAAGAATATTAAAGTATAAGAGGTAAGAAATCATACCTGACGGCCGAGTATCGATTGGCTAAATTTAAGATAGATAATAGAAACAGAAACATAGGGCATAAAAAAAAATAATAATAAAAAAAAAAAAAAAAATTGGTTTTTTCAACTGCTAACTGTTATGATAAGTGCTAGCTTCTGCAGGGTAACAATTAACTTGAATATGATCGGATTTTGTATAGGCTTGTCAATGGGACTTTGTTGTAGGGCTGTTCATGTGGGTACACTTGCTCTGGCTAGTTGTGTGCAGTACATCAGGCTGTAATCCTCAATCCAGAGACCTTATTGTGCAATTGGTTGAGAGGTAAGGAGCATTTACAAGAAACCTGCTTACTGTTATCTTTAGATTTATTATTAGGGAAAACTGCAAAAAAAAAAAAAAAAAAAAAAAAAGGAAAAGAAAAAACCCCCCACAAGCACCAGCAGCAATGAAATGTTTGCTTTTTACCCTTTTATACAAGGTTCAATTTTTATCGTTTAGGGCAAGTTAATTATAGCTTTTACCAAAATATGCAATTTGTAACCATTTAGTAAAAAAAAAAAATTTACTATTGAAGGCAACAAATTGCATACTTTTGATAGAAATAGCAACTATGTTCCATAAAATGGTTAAAAAAGAATGTGTCCTCTAAAAAATGAAGAGTAGATGGCTGTTTCATAAAGTAAATTGCCAAAAAGAACCATTTACTTTGCATTTAGTACTCATTTGGTTATTATGCTTCAAAAAATTGCTATTGGAGTACCAATTCTTTTCAAATTTGATCATTTTGGATAATTTTAACCTGTAAACCTGTGAAATACTGGTGTGGTTGAATGGCTTGTAATTTTTTTTGGGTAATGGGATACCCCTATGAATTTTATACCACAACAAATAAAGGTTTAGTACAAGTGGTGTGGCTGTATGCCAACCAATTCATATATATGACATGCTAATGGCTTGTGATTTTATTATTGTTAAGATGTTAAGTCACTGACGTGTGTAGGATCATCTTCCCCAAAAGCTGGTATAATTTTAATCAACGGTGCAGTGAGAAAAGGGGAGCGTGTGGTGCCACCTCCTCCTCTTGAGCTTCTGATGGGATCTACCTTTCCTGCTCCTGCAGCTCGTGTCAAGGTGATTGCTTTTTGGGATAACAGAATCTGTAGTTTTTTTTAGCATTTTTACTTATCATTTACTACAAGTATGTTGGAGTAAACTCGATGTAATTGCATTATGTATTTCGAAGTAGGTAACTGAGATTTTAAGCCGTCTATCCCCTCTTAAAGGATGTTGCTCTTGCTGCTACCCCTGGCAGTAAAGCTATGAAGCAACTTACACAGCAGTTGTTACCCATTGCTGCTACAGCTGCTGGACAAGGCAATATTCGTACTGTTCTTTCTTCTGTGTTTTGCTTATCAAATATGTTTGCATTCATCTGTAATACCAGCATTATATTGTTAACGTTGGTCAATTTGGGTTATATTTCTCTGCTAAAGGGTCAAATGGGTGAACTAAAAAGCCTTAGCTAAAAGGAAAACGGGTCAAATGTTCAAAAAATCTCCCGCATTACTATATGGGACATCAGTTTCGTAATAGTTTACTGTTATACTTGATACATTAGTCATTCATGAATTTTAAAAATGAAAAACTAAAAAGAAGTGTTCGTGGTCAACCTACTAACACAGTGGGTTTTTACTTTTTACCCATCCATTCCACTACCTAAGATTTTATATGGTCAATGTCTAATATCGTAAGCTGTTTACAGGCAAATCAGCCTAGCAAGTGAAGCAAGTGACATATTCATATGGTGTTTAATTCTAAGTCTAGACTGTTACAAGCAATGGGGAAACTTTGATGAATGCTATTTAAGATGTGTACCGTTATTTGATTATCGTTGCTTGCATTTCTTGGGTTCTCACTGTTAAATGGAAAACAGGGTGATATTTATGTGGATAATCTTGAAGCTAGTATAGTTTTTCCAAGAAAACTATCTGATGAGTGGAAGATGCATTCCAGCAGGCATTCCAGTCGTGAACCTTTGAAAGCAGCTTTGAAGAGCTTCAGGGATAAGGTAAACTTTAACCTCGAGTATGAATTACTGAAATCAGTCGATGAACATCATCACAGTTCTCGTGAAACATGCATGAAGGAAAGAAGTATAGTTTAGAAAAATAAACCTTGTTATTTCTATGAATGAGCAAATTTGGATGAAAACAAAACCACTTCATTTGGCACTTTTGGTCTGATATGGTTTATTCTTGAAAAGTATGTCGTTCTTTCCTTTCTCACTATTAATGAAAACATGCTTTTAACTGAAAGAAGTATGATTAACTGAAAAATTGATTGTGGTACTACAGAATGAGCAGGCCAATGATGGTGTCAGTGAAGCATTGTTTAAAGACGCAGATAAGCACTGCAGGATCATACTAGCAAAGTTTTCACGCAGTCATGGTTGCTTGAAGGCTACTGCATTTCTCACCATTACAATGGCAGTTGGTATGGCTTTCGTCATCAAAGACCCTCGAGTCTGGAACTTGAAGGAACTGGTAGATTTGACTTGTCTAAAGCTTTTAATTCTCTCTCATTGAAACATGCAGCAGTGACAACAGAAATATAGAGGTATATAGTTGAAGGTGACGCATATAAAATAAATAATGGGTATAGAGATAAACGAGTCTGTTTTGGTTTAGGAGTAAGACATAGATATATAGATTAACAAGAGGGGTCAGAAGTTTAAGGTATGCCCGAAACATAGATAAGCGGATTGTTGTGTTTTTCTTTAATGGATTCACAAACTTTTTGTGACTGGAAACTATGTTCTATATGGTTTATCGCTTAGTTATATCTAGAGTGTGATGTTTGTGATTGCTGAAATGTCTCGGACTATGCTCGGGCCTGCCTGGTCAAACTAGAAGGCAGTCCCTCTCTGGTGCAGGCCCAAAAACTAGACTTAGCCAGGTATGTTGGTTTCCAAGTGGACCACGAAGTTTGATGACATTGTAAGTGGAATTTAGTTGAATGACATTGTACATCCTTGGCTTTTCTCGAGGTATGGTAAGTCTTTTTTGCCAGGAAATAACCTGAATTTTGGGGTATTACAATTTTATTTAAATTATAAAAAAAAAAATTAAGAATCGAATAGGCTTTATCATTTGATGACATGTCAATGCAATGACACATCATGGAATGGGAACAAATCTTTAAGTTTAAACCGTAACCTTTTCTTGGGTAATGCTACACATTCTAATCTAAGGCTGTCTCCAACGGGGATGTTAACCCGGCGTTTTTTCAATGTTAAACCATTAGACCCACAATGTTAATGGTAAGGTGCACGGATTCAATTGGGTTTCTTCGTTTTAACCAATTTTGCTACTGTTTTTTTTTTTTTTTTATATATGAATGTGTGTTGTTTGTATGAATTAGCAGTTTAACACTAAATGATTTGAAGGTAAATAGTGTTCAGTATTAATGGTCACTACAAATGTTGATTGAATAGTGTTAAAACTCAATTGTTAGAGACGGCTTAAGTGCATAAAACTTTGAATGGTCATTTGTGTTAGGAAAGTGACACTCGTACCATTTTTTTTTATACATTTATCACAAAATATAACTTATATATCAGATTATACAAGTTATTAATGCAGTAGTATAGTAGATGTATCAAAAAGAATGGTATAAATATCACCTCCCTTTGTGTTAACGTCATGATACCTTGGTTTAAGTCAATCATGATAGAATCATCAAAGTAGGGAAATGGAATGTCGTACTAGTCTTATGATGTAACAATTCCTAATACCCTTCACTTGGCTTTCTGTGTTTTGAATCCGTCCACATCAATAACTCATTAATATTCGATCAAGCTTAGGAATGGTCCACATCAATAACTCATTAATATTCGATCAAGCTTAGGAATGGACGTGGGACAAGTACGGTTTCATACCGGTACCATTCAAAAATCACCAAAACATGTCTCATATGAATCGGCACCAGTACAGTTACCGGTATTTCCTCATACTTTTGTCCCGATACTAATCATTGTACCGATCCTAAAAATCACCAAACTTACTTACGGATCCTGATCCCTCTTAAAATTCGATACCACTTGCCGATACCAAAACCAAAACAATACTAAAACAGAATCGGGATTTGGAAAAAATTGCTCTAATCCTGGTGAAACTACAATAAAAAGCAAGAATTTGAGAAACACATATCTCATTGTAATCTTAACGAATTGGAAAGCAAACACAAAAGCAACATCACACTACTGTAGATCAAAGTCATTAATTAACTAACTTAGTATACATAAATCAAAGCTCTAATAATCCTACAAATTAAAATCACAACAAATCCGACCCATAAACATCCATCCATCCATCCATCCAAACAAACGAAAACAACCACAAAGTTAAACATAATTAGGCATCAACCACACCAGCCATCTCAGGCTGCACCTTCCTTGGTCTCCCTCTTGGCCTGCCACTTCCTGGCTGAGCCAACGTAGTCGTCGTCAATTTAACCTTCTTTGGAGCTGATGGGGCATTTGGGTCCTTCTTAGGACGCCCTCTGCCCCTCTTAACACCACCACTCTCACCTTCAATAGCAGCCGCAGATGGATCCTTCGGCTTTGGTGGACGACCTCTGCCACGTCTCAAAGGTGCATTCGGGTCGGGTCTCATATAGTTATTCTTGAAAAAAACAAGCTCACCAAGTAGTCTTAATCTGTTCAAATGTTCCATTAATAAAGCGTTATGACCAGCTGGTAAATCCCCATATGTTGATGCTATGAAGTTTGATATTGATGACTTATTTAGCCCTTCTTTTTGTTTCAATCCATCAATTGCTGCAAATATCATCTGATCCAATAATAATAATAATAATATTAATTAATAAACATTTACCAAATTATTAGATCCATAAAATTATTGGCAACATAGTAAATAAATAACCCCCAATGTCGTCTCCTACGAGGTTGCTTCCAAGTTCTATCAAGGATAGAAAAAAACCTCCGGCTTTGCAAGACATCCTTGACCTCTGTTTCCAGAGGCAAAGATGTTAACCACTAGATCCAACCTTACTGGTTAAAATTATTGGCAATATATATATATATATATATATATATAATATAAATTATAATAATTAATTAATAATTACCTGAGGGTAAGGAGGGAGAGAAGAAGGTTTGCTAACTTCCTCAGGAGCCATTTTTGGAGATTTTAAGCTTTACCTCCAAACAAACCCCACAAAGAAAAACAAGACAAGATGATGAATTTGTGTGTGTGTGTGTGTGAGTGTGTGTAGGGTTTATCTTTATGGGAACAGAACAGATGGGGCTTGTTGTTTGTTTCAGCGTATTGGACGGTGGTGATTTCGCATAGGTGTTGAATGGACGGTGGTGATTTCATTTAGGGAAAGAGCATTCACGCGGATCCATGACGTGGCTGGATCTATTTTGCTTCAAGTGTTTTTCTTGTACCTTATCTTTTTCTTTTTCCCTTTAAACTAAAGTCTCAAAGACGGCAAATTTCATATAGTTTATATTTTTATATAAATACTTTAAAGGTTTGACAATTCGAATAATTTTGTACATTAATTATATTTTTAAAAAAATTATATTAAAATTTTAATTAATTCTTTTTTTGAACATTCAGGCATTTTATTGATGTAAAAATCTAACAAGAGGCTAGAGACAAACAAAGAGGAAAGAAGTAAAAGAAAATACATAATAAGAAAATTTTGATTAATTCACGTTATTTAAAAAGAAAGTTTGATTGTATTAAATGTATTAAATAAAACATTTAATATAAAAGAAAAATATGAGTGTAGTTAATGTATATGATTATTTTTATCGACAACACTAAACACTGTCATTAGAAAAATCTTTATTTTAATGAGAAATTTTATTAAATTAGCTCAATAAAATGACATCCAAATTAGTGATTAAATACTCATTGGTTTATATCATTTCATTTTAATATTTAAATTTCAATTGTTTATAGTCGTAGCAGATGTTTGGTTTGGGTTTTTTTTTTAAGAAAGCAATGGGTATGATAGTTATACAAATTACATTTCATCAGTCAAGGTCTCACCCTATCCTGAATTCGTCATTTCCTCATCTTCACTGTCACATCAGTTTTCTCTCTCCAAGACACACCTAAGAACTACCCCTCCCTATCATACATTTTTCTTCATCTCATCCTTACTGCCACATTAGCATTTTCTCTCTCCACATTTATTTTACCACAAAATTATATAAAACTATTATTATTTTCATTTTATTTTACCACAAAAGAATAAAACCATTTTATAAATTAAAAAGTAAAAGCCTTAAAAAATTTGTGGATAAATGGACTGGTCAAGTGGGTGACACAGACAAAATATATATTAAAAAAATTCTGGGACCCATGTATATATCATCTTCTCTAAACTCAAAACCTGCAACCAATATATCTTTTTTTATTGAAAAACTTGTTTAAAAAATGGGTTGATGTTCTTTTTCACTTGAACACATACACATATATACTTGTGTGTATATATATATATATATATATCTGAAGAAAAAAAAACTAAAAAAAACACTTTGACCCCACTTTATGGCCCGCTCCTCGCTCGTCCAACCCTTTCAAAATTTTGCCGAGCTTCGACGAAGGCCAGGCACGACGACCTCGTGCCTATGGCGTCATTAACGACGAGGTTGACGATGAGATAGATGACGAACGATAGGGAGAGGCCTGGATATTCATATAATTCACATTAAAGCTGTCGCGTGAGTTATTGTGTTTTTGACAATCCTTTACATAAACAAATGTTAATAACAATTCATTTGATAAAAATAAAAATAAATTAGAAACTAACTTTTTGAAGTAATGAATAATATTAATACGAGTATTTATCTAGATGTAGAGCAAAGCTCCAAGAACATATGATACTTTAAAGTTTAAACTTTAGTTTAAGAGAATTTGATATTTTTACTAGATATACCAAAACACAAAAAACAAATGCCTATCAAAATGTATCAAAATACCATTAATTGTTTTAAAAAACTTATCAAACACTAATTAGTAAAGAAACCATGCCTCATATGTCCTTTTGCATTCCTCCTTTGATAATCTTCGAATCAACACACATCCAAATAAAAGCCCAGCCACGGAATCAATCAGCAGCTGGACCATTCAACTTAATCTTCCACACTTGCTTATAATAAAGGGTTTAACCTGTCAATCACCACCAGTCGACAGTCGTGCGTCCGTTGAAGAGGACTCTTTTTTTGGATCTCTAACAGAAAACGCAAAACCCTACTACTTGGCTTGATTGGATTTGTAACCCACATTCCATTTCTATGATTGTTTATATATGTCAAGAAACTTGCTAGCATTAATACAAATTGCCGTTAAAAAACTAATAATAAAGGGTTTAACTTTTTTTTTTTTAGTTGCCTACAATCATTTACGCTAGATGTTAACCTAAAGGAATTAACTTCCAATACTAAAACTATTTAAACATCAAAGAGATATAGAAAGATTGAAACAACGCAAAGAGTTTAAACAAAAGCCCAATATCAAGGGAAGCAAGCATATATATATATATAGCAATAGAGCAAATGAAGCAACTGCAGTCTACTGTTTCTGTGGATCACCGCCATCCCTAGACCGGCCACCCATCCTTCCCATACCTCTTCCATTGAATCTGCCACCTCCACCACCCCTGTCGCTGCCTCCTCTCATGTACCCGCCTCCTGCTTGGTCATAAACATCAGCAAATTAAACATGTATGGCACTATATTTGGAAAACGGGTCAAAATGAGTACAAGACACCACGGGTAAAAATACTTGTACGAGCCAGGTCAGGTTGAGTGACCCAAAACAGTGAAACACGTATGTCCAACATTTTTAAATAAATGATGTTCACAAAAGTAAGAATATGTTTATAATATACTAAATATTTATGATTTGGAAAGTATTATACAGTAAACAACTCTTTGGGCTTTACCCCAAGAAAAAAACAACACTTTGGGCAAAACTTTGGCCCGTTTCTTGTAAGCTATTTCTTTCATTTTCCAATTTGACCTGTTGGAGTCAAAACACAACACGGATCGACCCATTAATTAGTCAATGGGTCAAAAATACCACCTCTAAATGCACCATTGCAATAGCATATGCTTTATGTTGGCAAGATAAAACATATACATTAAAAAAAACCAAAGAGAAAAAACAGAAGAGAGAATATGATTCCTTTTTTAAACACTTACCACGATAGCCTGCATTTCCCCCACGACCAACACCTCGACCATGATGCGAATAACCATTGTTATCTGTTGAAAACAGAAGGATAGTGAAACCAGAGTGATACAACATCAAACTTAATATCGATATAGTTTATGCAAAAGTTTAAGTACTTTGATGGTTACCATAGGCTCGACCACCTTGATAGTTTCCATATTCAGCACCATCTTGATAGTTACCATACCCCCTGCCACCTCGATAGTTCCCATATCCCCTGCCACCTTGATAGTTACTATATCCACTGCCCCCTTGATAGTTTCTCTGCCCATCGCCTTGATAGTTTCTCTGCCCATCGCCTTGGTAGTTTCTCTGCCCACCGTCTTGATAGTTTCTCTGCCCACCGCCTTGGTAGTTTCTGTACCCATCCCCTTGGTAGTTTCTGTGCCCGTCCCCTTGATAGTTTCTGTATCCGTCTCCTTGGTAGTTTCTGTACCCATCCCCTTGATTTCCATATCCACCCCTGTTCCAGCCACGGCCTCTCCCACCTTGAACACGACCCCTATTTCCATGATAACTTCCACCATATGGTTCTAAAAGACAGATAATACTATTTAATCAACAACAAGCAAAAATAAAAATATCAGGTTAATAATATATTCAGGCCAACGGACCTTCATTTACTGCATTGTATCCTTGTTGTGCCTGTCTAGGTTGTTGCTGTCGCTGATAGTTGTTGTACTGTGGTCTTGATCGCTCCACATAGAGCGGAGGTTGGTACCTGAGCCATGAAGAATGCTTATGTCAATAAATGTAGAGATTGGCACATTGCGGAACAAGTGAAAACAGTTTTCAAATGGTATTCATGTGGCCGCTGTGTTAACGAGTCAAACACAAAGAATGATTCAAATAACAAGTGAAATGGGTTAGAACTGAAGTCATCCAAAGTGAAACTTCAATGCATAAACCCTACTAATCATTCTATTTATAAATAAAGGATTATTATTGTTTAGTGAGACTTTAGTAATCATATTTGAAATATTGACTAGCTTTTAAAAAGCCAAGAAAAGGTTGACCATTACCCAACCCACCCACTTTGCAACCTGTAGTCATGGACCTTGTCACCTTGGAATTTCTTTAAAAATAGAGCCAAGAGGCTCATCATCTTACTCATTTTTGTTTAACTGATTTGAAGGGAGCCACTAACAGTATAAAATAAAACTCACCCTGGTGAATCCTTGTTTAGTTCCTTAGTTGACAAGGTAATTGATATCATCGATACTTGGCGCGTCATCTCCACACTGTAAAAGCGAAACATCAGTAACAGCTACTTTTACACCCACATTGGTGGCATTAAACTTGAAAAAAAAAAATTATATATCATAACGTTGAAACTTAAAAAAACCAAGCCATGATGGTGTATAGAGAATTTAGCACTTACGGCAGAAGGCCCTCCTCAATAGGTTCCCATACATCAGTTATGCTTATTGAGCTGATATGAGTATCTTGATGCAATCGAGGGATGTTTCTCTGTTTGAAATTAGAGTATCTTACTACTTTGGCAAATGAAAAAGTAAGGAAGAGCAATAAAAATACCGAGACAAGCAACTTGTATCTCAAACCTTAATAATCTCGGCAATGGCTACTGTCTTGCTGATAGCCTGCCCCATTGCTTTCAAGACAATTTCTTTACCACGTCTCTCCTATAGAAACAATCACAGTTAGAACAAAAGCATTTTGAAGCCCGAATTCATATAGATGTTAAATCGGCTTCCACTAATGCAAAGTGCAAAGAGTACCTAGAGCGTGGAATTCTCAAACTTTCCTAAAGCTGAGTTCATACTCCCCATGTGTGTAAGTATTGAATCAAGAAGAGACTCATCGTCCTTCAAATCATGTACAATCTCATTCAACTGGAGCAGAATTCAAACAGTAAAAAAGATATAGTTATTCAAAGGAAAAAGTATTCTTAGGATTACGACATAAAAATAATGGAAGCCCCATCCATATACATAGACCATATTTTACAAGGATATGAAAGAAAATGTTGGATATATTATTTTGCCAAACACAAACATAGTTCAATCCTAACAAACCGATAACAACTACAAGTAACAATTGATTAAACATACATACACTTTTCACTCAGACATTATCACAAACAGTTGGCATGCATACATGAATTAAATTATAAGCTATATGAAGATTAGATCTAACCGTAAACAGATGAAATCCAAAAAACCCAAACCCTAAAAAAGATTGAGATGATTCGATTGAATAAAGACATGTGGCAAGATCCAAACACTAGAAAGGATCGAATCCTACACACGGGCAGCAGTAGAAAGATATATATATATATATATTGATCCAAAGCTCGAATCAATCAATCAAACTCAAACCCTAACGAAGAGTCAAGTCAAGATCGAAATATATATAAATAAAAATAACTGAAGAAATAATACCTAATTTGAGCGAACTCGACCAAATCACTGAAGAAACTCAAAAAAAGAGACTTGGGGAGGGAAAAATGGAACGATTTGGGGAGGAATCGATGGAGATCTGGTGTGTGTATATGTGTGGGTGGGTGGGTTTGAAAAAGGGGGAAATAAAAGGGAGGAAGAAAATGGTTTCGATAAATCAAAAATTTTGGGTAAAATTTGAAGGGTGGGAAAATTCCCGCTTGCTTGATTAAAAATATTTATATAGCAAAACATATATGACCCCTATTTAGGACCAAGCAAAACGAGCGTCATACAGCAGGCTAAAT
>JAOXNX010000019.1:21600412-21613074 GCA_028566075.1 Solidago caesia
TTTGCATCATTATGTTTCTACTCATTTCTACTTATCAACATTAGGGCCCTTAACGTGCACGTGACATGGCAACTTAATCATGTCTAGTGATCTATGTGTACAAGTCAACAGTTATCATCAATAACTCAAACACAAGCTACGTCAAACAACAATACATTAATCATGCTCATATCTACTTTACCATGCATAAATAATGCCCACAATAACCTCCCACATATATCCCATACCCAACATACGCATGAGATAGTTTAACAATCATAAAATGAGGTTATTAATTAAATACTAGTTTTGTTGTGTCCCTCGCGTGTCAAAAGTAAGTTATCTTACCTTAGCGAAGATAAAGATCCATCATCGACTCATATTTTTTTTGTGGTCAAACACCTGCTATAATTTCCCATAATATATTGATATAAGTAATTTAATTAATTTAATCATCAATTTATGATCACCAACTAAGTATTCCCATTTCATAACTTGTTATGTACTAACATGCATAAATCATATATATATTTGCATGAGTCCATCTATACATAATGCCATATACAACGTTTACTCTCATGATCCAACTTCATTTTAGTTTCTTTTTTTTAGTGCTTAATTACTCAACAACCTCAGCTCGTTTACAAATTTTATGAATTTCCTTTCGAAAGAGCTTATTAGTTGTAACTAGTTCATCTTTAGATTAAGCAAGGTATTTTCGCTTCTATCTTCTCTACTAAAAAGATATTTACATGAACGGCACGATTACGAAAAGTAATACGATATCTAGTTTGAAACTCGACCACCCAGCCCCTCCTTGCATACGATATCTATTTTGAAACTAGGAACGAGCTATACCTTTTAACGAATAAATCACACCACCGAAACTCCAATGAAAGCTTGTCTTCTCGTCATTTGTAACAATATAGACTACCTTTTACATATCTTTTTAATTCGATCCATTGACCGTAAACACAATGGCGACTCCAGAACATGTCAAACGAAAAGGCACCATCATTTACCTCTCCTTTTAGCTCTCTCGCTATCTCACTCGACACTTAATTGTTATTTTGGTGATAAGGTGTATATCTCCAGATTCACTAACGGCTTCCAGGTGCGATAAGAACATAACCCGAAATCGATCGAGCACGAGACTACCAGCAGGTGTGGTCGGGCGTACATGCTACTACAAATCGATCAACAACCTGATTATACATTGCTATATATCATACTCGTATCTTGAGCGGCGCACTAAAGAAACTCATTCACTCCAAACCGATGGATCCCTCCCAACTCACGGAACTCCCCCATTTGTTCGCCAAGTTTACGAACGTTTGATCAATGGCTACTCACTAGATACGAAATTATACCATGACGTCGCCGTTGATCATAAAACAACTCTTCGTCCCTCTTTTCGAATTTTAATGGCGGCGCATATCACCAAATCACCGTTCATAATATACCATATTTTATGACGTGTGTATAAAAATCAATAACCTAATAAATCCCATATAGAAACTGACTTAATACATTCCTTTGGAAGTCATATACTTTTTATACAGATTTACAACCCAAGCCCTTTTACTATCTTGGTAAGACATAAAAGACTCATACATAATTAATTAATTTTTATAAGTATTTTCTGCCAAGATATAAATTCATGATGATGATTAACATTAAAAGAATCTAGTGTATAATTAAAACGTGATAGTTAATTTAAACATTACTTTAGTTAATTATGTTAAGATAAAGAAATTTAGGATGTTACATTTATAAAATAATTTAAACCATAATTATATAATTAATTAAATATCTTTATAAAACAATTTAAACCTTAATTATAATTAATTAAATTTCTTCAATAAAATAAGGGCTAAGTATTTAATTATTTTGTATATTACACTTTTTTGAATTCTATCACTAATTTCACTTTTTAACTATGAAAAATCATTATGTATAAAACCAATTAATTTTAAACATTTAATATAGTTATCATTAATTAAATTATTATCATTAAATTATTTATAATTTTTATTATCATCAAATAATCTACTTGATATTTCCGTTAAAAAAACATATTTTATCTAGAAAATATCATAAATATCCCGTATATTTGACACGGAATTAAATCTAGTTTAATCTAAATATCATTGTGAATTTCTAAACCATCTAAATTGAAATACCCTCAACATATATGTTCGTTGTTAATTCGAAAGTAAAATTTGTTATAAAAACATCAAAACACATTTGACCATTATGTCGCCTGAACGATGATTAGCTTATTTTAGCATGTGATCATTTAAAATTTTATTTTGATGCATTATTTATTTGTTTTTATTTATTAAAAGTATTTATACTACCTTATATAAAGTATATATGGAGTGTGTTTGTACTTACTATTTTAATCCTGTATTTAACACTCTAATAAAATTGAATGCAATAATTACATTTATACTATTTAATATAAAATCATTTAGTTAAAGCAAATTCAAATTAATTAAAACTTAAATATAATTTATTACTACAAATTCAAAAGTCAACATAACAATATATGTAAATAAATTAAAATAAAAAACCAAATTTGTAGAATAATACCATTGTAATTTAATCTATTACAAAACTATTACAAACACCGCTATACAAAACTGACGATCGGCAAAGCTTGGTAGCATTACCCCTAACTTTTTAAACTTTCGAATCATATGCATTGAAGTGTTAGTAATAACTAGTAAGTAACAATTTTCACACACCAACCGCGTTTAGAAACGATTAATGAAATTCATGCAATCCACATAGACCATCCGTGTATTTTAGTCTTGAGGGGAAGACTACAAATTTACAAAAATAAAATTCTACCAACCTTGCCTGCCTGCCTTCAAATATATATTGATCGATCAACAATTTTTCCCTTTAATTTCTGAAACTTTTTTACTCCCTCATGATATCATATATCATCATCAAGAACATTAATGATCATATATATTTCCATATATAATTGAAGATCAAAATTTTCTTCATCACATTCATTTATTTTTAAATACCATATATATATGCAGTTTTTTGAACAAAAATCCATGACCTATTCGTCAACCATCGTTTGATCATTCATTATCTACGTACAATATAATGGGTAATTATGCCACCATTTAATTTACGTGGAGTCATTTTATCTCATTGTGATATATGTGATCTCCATCGATATGAAATGCTACAAAACCGAATCAATATCAAGATTAATGAATTCGATTCTACATTTTCAATAACTGCATTTTGATGGATGAGAAATTGAACATTTCTCTTCACGTAGTTTTTTCTTCATTTACATTTCCATTGTTTGCATATTTCAAGTTTCATCATTGCATATTTTATCAATCGACGTGCTAAACGCTTTTGTTCATCAACCGGTTGTCAAACATATATGCTCACTAGTTTGCGGGATCAGATGATTAATTGTTGTCGTGGTTGTATTTAAAAAGGCTATATTAATTAATTCATAAATTGAAAAGAAAAAATATGTACGCAAATTGATCAAATGAAGCACTCTCATCTTTTTTGCCATTATATTGCTAATCAATTACTCTAATACTTTGCGATGAATTTTGGAATTTCTAGTAAATTACCATTTGGTTGTTGTTCTTAGCATTGAACGATGATGAAAAATATACTGAAATGATGTGTTTCTTTTTTTATCAGACAAAGCTGCCGATTGTTGCTCTACTCATCTTGTTGATGGAGATGGTACTTTTAACGCAGCCGGGCTTGATAAGTTTATGAAGGAAGTAAAGCTTTCTGAATGTGGGCTTTCTTATGCAATTGTTTCCATCATGGGTCCACAAAGTAGTGGTATGTATAACTGTATATGTGTGCATTCTAGAAACAAAAACTCAAAAAGACTTGCATACGGGGACGCGATGGAAAACTTTGCATTGTAAGTAGAAAAAAGTTTGGTTTTTGATGGGACTTATTGTTTTGAACAGGGAAGAGTACACTTCTGAATCATCTATTTCATACCAACTTCCAAGAAATGGATGCATTCAAAGGAAGGTATGTATATGCGCCATTCACTTATCAGCTTAGTTTTGTGTTACCTTAATTAGTTAAATAACTGACTGAAGTGCATGCCTATCAGGTCTCAGACTACCAAAGGTATTTGGATGGCTAGATGTACTGGTATTGAACCGTTCACTATGGTGATGGATCTTGAGGGTACTGATGGAAGAGAACGAGGAGAGGTTGTAGATCAATACTTCTTTTTCATCCGTCGAATGCTTGTTTCTTATGCTTATTAAATTGGCCTTTTCATTTTAATTACTTGTCAATTTTAAGTACATTCATTTTCTTAAATTGGTTCAACTAGTACTGCAAGAATTGTATCCAATTAGTATCATCTTTCAGGATGATACCGCATTTGAAAAGCAAAGTGCACTTTTTGCGCTTGCAGTATCAGATATAGTGCTAATCAACATGTAAGTGTTCTTCTAAAGCAATACTAGTATACATGGTTTGGCAGGGAAGTTCTTTATACTTGTTTTGCATTCCTTTTTATGGCAATTTATGTTATTAGGTGGTGTCATGATATTGGTCGCGAGCATGCTGCAAACAAACCTCTACTAAAAACCGTATTCCAGGTATATTGTGTATATATCTTCATATAACCTTTCTTATACTGATTACAAATGTCTTAAGTTATGATCCTTGTTTTAGGTCATGACGCGGTTATTTAGTCCACGCAAAACAACTTTGATATTTGTCATACGTGACAAAACAAAAGTAAGTAGATTTACTGGCATATCTTGTACAAAGTTCCATTATAGCCTTTGATGAATAACTTTAAATAAATGGGGTCTAAATTGTCTAATTTTTTTTATTTTTTGTTTTCGTTAAGACGCCTTTGGAAGTTTTAGAGCCTGTATTGAGGGAAGATATCCAGAAGGTAAGTCAAACACATTTTATATCTAATCTATTAATGTAAGTCTCAAGGTTGTTATTTACATCTTATAATGTCCATAGATATGGGATTCTGTTCCCAAGCCAGAAGCCCACAAGGAAACACTATTAAGTGCATTTTTTAATGTAAGTATCGCTCGTTGTTCTCTTTATCTTTCAGTAATCACTTTTTTTTGAGATCGAAGGACTATAAGCGTTTACTGATGATTATTTTATCCAACTGATAAAATGACCAGATTGAAGTTGTTGCTCTTTCTAGCTTTGAAGAGAAGGAAGAACAGTTCAAAGAGCAGGTAAAGCACATATTTATGTATTGTAGCTTAGGAGGGACATATAAACACATTTAAATACCACTCGTATTAATGTTGAGTTACGTTTTATTCATGATACTTAGCAGCTTATGTTTTATGTTATAAGGTGATGACTTCTAGTATATCGCTAACAATATTTGTGGCGTACATTTTTCTAATTCTTTACTTTCTATTACGAAAGGTGGCCAAACTGAGGAACCGATTCCAACAATCTATTGCACCTGGGGGGCTTGCTGGTGACAGACAAGGGGTCGTTCCAGCTTCAGGGTTTTCTTTCAGTGCTGTACAGATCTGGAAAGTTATCAAGGAGAACCGAGATCTTGATCTGCCTGCTCACAAGGTAAAACATTTTTCAAAATTGATATTGTAGATGGTTTCCACGGTCTTAGAGTTTGATCATAAAAAGATATATTTGTAGGTGATGGTAGCCACAGTACGGTGTGAAGAAATTGCTAATGAGAAGTACTCTGCCTTTGCAAAAAACAAGGTTTACTTTATTCATATCAAGTAACTAGTTTTGAAAATATTAGTTTTCTGGATATGGAAATTTATACTGTTTATAACAGGACTGGTGTGAACTAGAAGAAGTTGTACAGTCTCAACTTATGCCCGACTTTGGGAAGAAGATTAGTTCGCTACTTGACACTTGCTTTGCAGGGTATGCATATACTACTTCCTTAACGAATGTCATTAAGTGTATGCTTCTTCAAATTTACTGATTTTTGGGATATTTCCAGTTATGATGACGAGGCTGCGTTTTTTGAGGAAGGAGTTAGGAATTCAAAGCGAAAACAGTTAGAAGAGAAATTGATGCAAGTAATGTCTCCGTGTTCCTCTCGATTGACAAGCTTTATTAAAGCTCTTATCTTCTATTTTATTGCCAACTAGGGATATTATTGCCACAAATTTCTATTCAAACAATGTCGGTTTGATAGATTATAACTAATTTATTGCTTTCTCATCAATTTCTCTCATATCTTGTCATTTTATGTTTTTGTTTTAGCTTGTTGAACCAGCCTACCAATCAACATTGCAACACATAAGGTCTGAGACACTAGAAAAGTTCATAAAAGCATTTGAAGATGCTTTGAATAAAGGACAACGGTTTCAAGTAGCTGCCCAGGATTGCACAAAATTATCAATGAAATCTTTTGATGAACAATCCAAAGGTATTTCTTCGAGTTGTTGAATTAGCTTGAACACCTATGTCTTACAGGACTCTTTATATTTAATTATAAGATCCATAATTGACAGAACATGTACATTTAATGAAAATTCTTATTGCTATGTTGAACTGAAAAGATGCTAATTGTACTGTTTAATATCAAAAATAATAGTCAATTGATTTTCTTTTATGCATTGTGACTCAATACATTGAATCTAAAGGTGCCATCATCAAGCAAGCTGATTGGGACTCATCGAAAATAAGGGCTAAAGTTTCTCAAGATATTGAGTCACATGTTGCTGATGTTTGTGCTGCCAAGATATCTGATATTACTACACAATCTGAGGTAATAGTAGTTTACGATTTGACCTTTCGATATGCATTGATCTAGTAAACTATATTCTCTTCTTTCATGTTTTTACATGCGATAAATACCAACCCTAGAGGTGGGGATCTTGACCCATTTAATTATGTGTGGAACAATTTGTGTTGTCCTTCATCTCAAACAGGTCAAATGAGTAAAATTTGGCCAAAGTCTACTTTTTATGCAAATGAGTCCTAAATCATTTAATCCAAAGGCTTGGATTATCATTTTAAAGATATCGTTTTATCTATGAAAATTAACTCATTAAATATTTCTAAAAAGAGGACAAAAATGTGTTTATGAGTCAACCTAAGGTGTTCAGAACAAATTTTGACCCATTTTGACCATTACCCAACCTGCCCATGTTGCCACATCTAATCAATCTAATGAATCTTTCTGCAGTCAAAACTAAAGGAAGCATTATGTGGACCTGTGGGAGCTATTCTAGAAGGGGCTGCTGATGATACTTGGCCCGCAATTAGGAAACTTCTTGCAAAAGAGACCAAGTCTGCTCTCTCTGACGTCTCTGTTGCACTCGCTAGCTTTGAAATGGATGAAGACGCCAAGAAAAATTTGCTTTCAAGATTGGAGAATTATGCAATAGATGTAGTCGAAGGAAAGGCTAAAGAAGAAGCTGGTAAAGTTTTACATAACATGAAGGAGAGGTATTGAACTCGTAATATCACTGCAGCATCAAAACTAGTTTTGTACTTTTTGATAATCTAATTAACTGTGAAAACAGGTTTACAACCATATTCAACCATGATAATGATCTGATGCCACGGGTCTGGACCGGAAAGGAAGATATTCGTGCAATTAATAAAACTGCCCGCACTTCTGTAAGAATTATTGCAATATTAATGCTTAGCTCTTTAACAAAAGTGGCAAGATAAGCAAGCCTGTAACAAGGCAAAACCTGTGGAACTAGAACAGTCACTTTTAGTGCTGGCTACGAGTCAATATGGTTTGGGTTGAGTCGGGTTGACCCTTACAAACTTGTTTGGTCATTTAAATTTATAATTCAGGAAGTTGCATGCATTATTAGTAAACTTTGGACCAGTTTCAACCCATTTGAGATAAAACATAACCCAAATCGACCCATTCATAAGTAAATAAGTTGTTTGAAAATGACACCTCTACTTCTTTAATAACAGGGTCTTTTACTATAAACTTGTTGCATGTTTTCTTATCTATCATGAATAATATCTGTCAGTCTCTAAAGCTGCTCGCTAAGCTAGTTGCAATACGCTTGGAGGATTATGCTGATAAAATAGAGGGTATATTACTAGTTGCTTTAGCAGAACCCAGCAAAGGCCCAGATAAGAGCTCCACTTTGCAAGACCCTTTGGCTACAAGCAAATGGGAAAAGGTATTATAGAACTTATGTGCATGAATTATGTGAATGTAAACACCATTAGGTATGTTGGTGGTTAATATGGTATCACACAGATTCCCGCAGAGAAGACACTGATAACTCCTGTTCAATGTAAATCTTTGTGGAGCCAATTTCAAAAGGAGACAGAGTATGCTGTTACTCAAGCTATTACTGCCCAGGTATGATTTTAAAGTGTTTTGGTACGGACTGGAAATTATACCAGGTGTTCGGTTTGTGTTTAAATTGATCCCCAATCCCATTCCATTCCACTAATCTGCCAAACCCACAGTGATTCCTGTCTTTAAAATGCTTTCGTATATGGGTATCAACTTATGTGTATATTATTTAATTTTCGATGTTTTTTCAGAAAGCAAACAAGCAAAATAACAGTTGGTTACCACCTCCATGGGCTATTGCTGCTTTATTCGTGCTTGGATTCGATGAATTCATGACTCTTTTGAGGTTTGTTTGGTTTAATCATGTCTCCATCTGCATACTTAGCTATCTGATAATAAGTTTTAGTCATTGCTGCGTTCGTTTTCAGGAATCCATTGTACCTGCTCTTTATCTTTGTCGGCTTTCTACTCATAAAAGCCTTGTGGGTTCAACTAGACATAGCTTCTGAATTTCAACATGGCATGGTGCGTGTTAGAAACCATCTTAACTGTTATTTTCATTTTTTTGGTCCTCTCGAGGTGACATGAACATGATACAATAGTATACTCATGGTTTTTTATGATCCGCGTTTCCAGTTTCACGGGCTTCTCTCTATAGCCACCAAGCTTATTCCAACAATCTTGAACCTCTTTAGAAAGTTGTCGGAGCAGGGCCAACGAGCACCAGCAGCCGCCAATCGCCAAAGAAATTAGCAAAGATCAATGATTTCAAGGTCATCTGGTATTGAACCTTTCCAATCATAAATCTGGCCGACGTTTTTTAGTAATATTTTCGAAGGAGTTGACACGAGTATAACATTCTTTTTAGTCTTTTAGGTGATTCTACTTCTTCGCTGATCACGGGTATAACTTAGAAGGCACAATCCATTTTACTTGTTGAATTCACCTTCTTAGATCCTGAAAAATGATCTTCATTTTTGTATTTTGTTGTACAGATTTGTATGTTTTACTCTATTGAACAAGGTGTAAAACCTTTGCTATATATATTTGAAAGGTGATATAAGAATGCACTACGTACTTTTTGTTAGATAAATATTCGCACACCATACATTTACTAACACATTTATCTGAAGTCAGGACCTTTTGGTAATTGGTGAATCAATTTAAATACTATCAGCCTAAAAGCCATTTGGTAATGCAAAATGTGTTCACAATCAACTGGTTGAGTCGTGGTTTTACACACCACGCACGAGGGCTTTTTGGTGTGAATTTTCCTCGGATGTCTATTTAGCTTTGGATATAGCGGACTGCGGACCCGATTAAGACAATCGATTACCCTGATCTGGTGTAGACCCTCACCTTTGGATGGTGGGGTAGTTTCTATTTGACAATTGTTGTTTTAAAAAAATCCAAAATGTGTTAAATTGAGTAAAAATCAATTAATCCTGCATTAAAAATTAGTCTACTCAAATAATAAATTTTTTGCATAGCTAGGAACCAAAATTTCAAGATTGTTTGCAGCAATTGCTCCAAGTTTTAGTTTTAAATAATAATATAATATTGTTGATTGTCATTTACTTTAAAAATATGGCCAAATATTTATTTGGATGATTTGGTTTATTTAGAATGTTTGTTGGTTTGTTTGGTATTGTTCGGCTAATGATTCCAACCAAGATTGAACTAAACTTTGTATATTACAATAAAGACACTACCAAATAAAAGATACAATTAACCACTTTTTTTAAAAATATTATGACATCGGTTTGGAATTTTTTTTCGGAAGTACCAATGCCGGTTTCAACTTTTTTGGAAGTACCAATGAAAACAGCAATGTGAATGTGAATGCCGGATTGAGCCTTCAACATGAAAACGGCATTGAAACTGCCAGATTGAGACGTGGCCGACGAAACCGGCATTGGGGATGCCATTTTAGGCTGATTTGGACCACCCCGGCAGTGGCAATGCCGGGTATACTGGTTCTAAAAGAAAATTTCCGAAAACTTGTTTGATAAAACACGTGAGTTTTATGTCCGTTTCAAGAAAAACTCCATTCGGTTTGCATGCCATTAATGCCATCTATTCAAACATTGATTGGTTTATCACAATACCCTCAACAAATTTTGCTTCAGCAAATGTCATTGTGAAGTCAATATATGCATGGAATCAATTCTTCAAAAGATGCATAAATTTGTACGAAACCCCTAAGTAATACTCTATATACTAGTGGATACACTACTCCAATACTATCAAAGTTCGCCTTAAAATAATGAAATTATCCAACTTTCTATGTAGAGCTTTAGATAAATCAACCAACAATGTAAAAGTTATTAAGATTTATGTGCGCATCTGAAGACATTTTAAATATATTGAGAGTTTTTTATGTCCTAAAAACTTTACTCGATCCATTCCCCAATCTCATCAAATTGAGATAGCTTAAGAACTAAAGCTGAGGGTGATCGAGGGGATCCAGATTTTAGATCTCTTCTCAATGGCGAAAGATCTCTTTCATATCAAAGTGTTTTGGAAGGCCAAGAAAACGGATTCATTTTCATGTCTATCACGCTTGGGCCTTTTGTGTGGTGGTTATTTACTTTTATTCTCTATTTGCATCGCATTGACGCCTTCATATGATGCTTTGCAGTGAATAGTGGTAATGACACCTGGTTCTTTGGTTTTGGATCGTGATCATAGATGAAAAGCTGTGACTCAAATATTTTTTTAGAAAGTAAAATGTCAAAACCAAATATAGTATTCACATATTTTGGCCGCAACGAGACTTGAACCCACAACCTTTTGGTTGATGGGTCAACACACATACCGCTAATCTATAAGACTTTTGGTTCAAATATAGTAGTAGAAATAAATGATTGAGACATCATATAATATAGTATTATTCTAATTATGTAGTAAGGGACAAACATATGAGGTTTTTCTTGTTCAGTGTATTCGAATAAATGTGAGCTTTTAAGTCTGTGTGACCTAACTAGTAGATAACATTGTCTTTATCTTTATAGTTAATCAATAGATTTGTATGCAACCTATATCATCATTTTTATTTATCCAAATTTGTACTCTACAATGTAGATTTGAATAAAATTTTGTAAGTGAATCATCTTCATCTTGATCTTGATTTTAATATTAATGATTTTCTTGTCAATAGTTTTAGGAAAACCGTACAAAGTAGTAGTTGGGAGCACAAAACAAATGGTACGTAAATGGTAAGAAACTCTTGAATTGTTTTTTTAATCTCTATAACTGTTTTTATATGGGTTTGGTCTCAAGTTTGTTTAACGTCTTCAACTCTTTAAGTAGTCAATGTGACATTGTGTCTCTTCGTTCATTTCTTATTCAACTCATTTATTTCTTACTACCTATACCTATATATGTTCCAAACTATAACTGGCTAATGAGCTTAAACATATAAATTCTTAATGTTCTCATCATGTTGCTTCTTCATACATATATTGAAAAAGGTAACCATCAACAAGTATTCATGGGAAAGTGCTTATATTCTTTTAGATATATTGGTTGTAATTATACAAATATTCTTAAAGGTGTTGGTATATGGTGCTTCTAATACTATATAATCGATATTTGTTTGTTATATATCAAGCTTTATGAAAACTTGATATCCGACCCTTTATTGATAATTTTAATTTTATGTGTTTTTTATTACGCGAACCAAGCTGTTATAAATCGAATGATTAATGGTTTCAGTTAAATGAAGGTGGTACTTTAGTTATATTATAAGTTCTTGATGTGTTTATTTATTCTTTTTTTTTTTTTTTTTTTTTTTGACTCTTCTACTTTTTACATAATTTTTCATCTTACGAAATTTTAATAATGTATTAAAACTCTTAGATAATAAAAAAAAAAATATCATTTTAGATTTCTTAATTGGTCAAATACAATATTATATATAAAAAAAACTCATTAGAGCATCCCCAATTAAGACTTCAATAATTTTTTATTTTCAAAAAAGTCATTAAACTCATTTGCATTAAAAGGAAATACTCATTAGATTACTTATTTGCCAATGACTTATAATTTTCTAAGTCTTTGAAAGATAATAACTTAAAATTTTTATTATTATTAGTTTAATATAAAAAGATAACTATATATGTTTTAATTTATGTTGTTTCGATAACTAGTTAACTTTTTTTTTTAAAAAGGTGAATTTCTTTATCAGTACTTCGTGTCGCGGTTCGACAGCGGGAGGTCTAACATACGTTGTTTAAACCGGGTCCGCGCTAGAGAGCTCCCTCGAAGCGGAAATGCCTATTTCAAATACCCGATGGGGGGAAAACCCCTACTAATCCGCCCGAAGACACGACAATTAATAGGGGTAAACCCTTGCCTCCTCCAAGATTCAAACCTGGGGTTACCAGGCCCAAACCCCTTCATT
>JAOXNX010000019.1:21637652-21649553 GCA_028566075.1 Solidago caesia
GCATCATGAAAATCTTCGTGCATCAATCTGTATACTTGTGTTTTATGAATCTTCGTGCATCAATTTTATCATGATTCAATGGTCAAGATCTTATCTTATTTGTTTTACTTTAATACGTGTTTTACAATAACCACTCTCTCTCTATATATATATATATGTTTGTTGGTGCTTCTATATTGTCCATGATCAACTACCATCAATAATTCAAATGTTGATCATGTACTCAAATAATACTTATGTAATTTGCATACTATATTATATATATAGTTGAATTTTAGAATCCTTGTTTGATCGTTGTAGCATTTATAGTTGGAATTCGTTCGTTCTCATCGACTATACCTAATATTTTTATTTTATACAGTGAAATTTATGTTATGTGGAAAATAGCTTGAATTTGTTATGGTATAACTTTTGTGACCAAATTAAGGGTGTACATGGTTTGGTTTAGCAGGTTTATAATAATATTTCCAATCAAGCCGGTAAATATGGAATCCAATGTTGTAAAACTCAACCTAATCAATGCGACAATGCGTTACTTGCTACTAGATGAGTCACCGAGGCGAGTTAAGGCTACTCGGCCTAAAAATTGGTTTGGTCCAAAATTTGATCAAATTTAGTCAAAAATCAGTTAGAAGTATTTTATACTATTGTGTTAATTTTTCTAACCATGTTTTTAACAGATAACTAGACAGTAAGGGATATTACTTTTTTTTAAATATAATTCTAATAGATATAATTTTAAAATTTATATATAAAAGTTCCAATCTAAATATTCCTTGAGTACTCCCGCTTAGGTCAATTCCTTGAGTACTCCCGCTTAGCGAGTTTTACAACCTTGATTGGATCCATAGTTTATAACTAAACATGCCGGCTTGGGTGGCTAGAACAGGCTAGCCAAAGCGTGTAAAACGGACCCGATGTATCAGATTGATTGTTTTAAGTCTTTTGTTGTCGTGAAAATCTCTTTTGTTGTAAACTTAATTAAAAGTTGCAATCTTTATTTATATAGCTAACAACTTCATGTTGATATCATAGTTAGATGGTAATGATTAATTTAAAATTTATAGAATCTAAACAAAGAATTAAAACATTGAAAATGATAAATATAGCCTCACGGTTATACTTAAATTATTATTATTACATACATAGAAGGTTGTATTTTTGATCTCAATGCTTAAATATAGAAAGTGGTCATGTTTAATGTGAAAATCATTGATGTATGTAATAATGTATTAAGTATAGCGTCGGGGCTATATTTTTTTATTTTCCTTAAAACATTATCCATATTCCTTAAAACATTATCCATATTCTTTATTAAAAATTATAGCTCCCTGTTGAATGTTACATATTTTGGGACATGCAAATTGTCCAAAGTACCTTTAATGATTAAATTACATTATGAGTTTTTTATCTTCTAAAATATCTCCACTACCACCTTTTACATAAATTACGTTTTACATCAACCTACAACACTCTCTGCCGCCGGCACCACCAATAGTCGCTACCACCACCAGCAGTCACCGCCACCACTAGACCGTCGTTGCCACCACCGCTGCCGCATTGAACGGGTACCATGCTATTAACATTAATATTTAAAAATAAATAGTCATAAATCCCATATTTGTCTTTAAACCATTCAAACCAATTTTCATAACAAATTCCCCAAATATATTACTAGTATATATTTTTTTGATCTTATTTTCAGTATTATTGTTTTTTATATTTACCCATTTAACGATTTTTTTTTTCTTTTTAAATAAATGCATCATTTGTTTTTCTTAGTATATTCCATCAATTACGGAGTATTATTTTCCTACTTCGTATATATAATTACTATCCAAACATTTCGTGAATGACTTAAATCGAGTAAGTTGAGAAAACCTAACCAGGGTTAGAGGGATTTAACCAAACTCTGAATTGCCCATTTTCCCTCTTATTCATATTTATAGGACCCATCTGTTGTGCTTTTTCTTTGACCCTCTCGTTCTCTTCCCATTCTTCATTCTCTACATAAATAAATTCAGGAGGAAGAGAAAGTGACTCAAGATACATAAACTGAGACACACAGAGACTTGTGCATTCATATCTACTGAATATATATACATAAACAACAATGCCAGTCTCTGTGACATTTTTCGCGTTCTTTTCATTCATAGTTTTTAGTACTTTTTTCGCGTCTGCTAATGCCGTAACCAGGTACTTTGTTATGTTGTTAGACTATATCTAATGTAATATTTAGGAGTCCTTTATGTATTTGATGCAAATGAGTTTTTGTGTGTGTGTATGTGTGTGTGTTTCCAGTGAACAAGAGAAACATGAGTTGCAAAGCTTAGTAGGCAACTCCACAATTGCGGATAGGTACGTTAGTTAATTACTTATAATCTAACTAAGGGCGCTATCTTGGTACTCAATTTGGATATCAGAAGCAAGTTTTATGCATTGTTGAATAAATTTTATGTAATCTAGACAAATAGAAAAAACGGAAAGATGGCATCTAATTCACTATTTCATTACTTATTCTAAGTAACCCAGGGGACAAAAGTCAATCAAGAGTATCTTTTCGCCATGAGATGATACAAAATTGTACTAGTATAATTTGCTTTTCATAGAAAGTTACAAGTAGATATTGGAGTTTCTTAATGAATCTGAATACGAGTTCGAAATCCAGGTCAAGCAAAGACATTGGCATCGAAAGGAATGATAAAGGTGTTGATGATCCAGAAATGGTGGCTTCCATGGTTGATATGTGAGTTTTCTTTGCGTTTATGGGTTCCCATGAATGAATAATATGGGTCGTACGTATCGTTTTGTAATAATCATTGAACGTACGTGCATTTTGCGGTATATGGCCCATAGTTGATCGATCATATGCATATATCATCACCTCACATTAGTGTATGTAAGTTAGAGAAGTAGATTTACGCATATTATGTTAACAATAACGAGCTGTGAATCCATAACCGTTGGTTTAATAAAAGGTGTTAGGCATGGATTAATTGTCAAAGGCAAAATAGTGCAATAATAAGTTTTAAAACGAATCATCACATGCTCCGTACGCTATCACCAAATTAAACAATAGTATTATGGTCTCCTTCGATTTATTTTATGTATTCCCTACCTCTGCAAGTCCTTAAAAACTTTGTTGGATATAACGTGCAGATTGGTTCTGTTCCTTTAGCTAGCTAAAACAATGTTCTAATATTCAATCTAGTCGGTGATCAAATAATACAAAATTTTCATGATAATTAAGTTGATACCAACAATATATTGTCATTGGTGCGTCTTTAAAATACGATTAACATAATATTATGTCGAGTATTGCATAATTTGATCGAAATATTATGTCGCGAATTGCATAATTTGATTAAAAAAAATGACTTTGAAAATTACTTTTAATGGGACAGAGGGAATATATATATATCAAGTAGCTAGCATTTGTCGATTGGCTTTGTTACTCGACTACCTATTATTTTATTACATGGTTTATATATAGAGGGATGAGAATATAAGGCTGTCACGTACCTAGCTTAGGTATGGAACCCCCTCACATCTTAGTTTTTTAATCCATAAAATTCATGGGGCCCAGGTCATTTATTTATTATGCAACAATTATTAAAAAATTGGTATGTGAGGGGTTCTATACCTAACTTGGGTACATGACAGCCACACATTCACTTTTTCCCTATATATATATATATATATATATAGGGAGGTGAATATAAGGCTATTCCATACCTAAATTTAGGTATAGAACCCCTCACATTTTTATTTTTTAATCATTAAAAAACATAGGGCTCAAATCATTTATTTATTTATAAAAAATAGTAATTTATTGGTATGTGAAGGGTTCCATATCTAAGCTTAAGTATGAGACAATATTATATTTACTTTTGTCTAATATTATATAATTAGTTCGTGTATTTGTTTTGTATAACTTCTACTAACTATCCTTGTTGGATTTGTGCGTCTTCCATTTGCTTACTTCACGTGACTAAGTAGGTGATTCACATACATAGCCCTGCTTATAATAATAATTTTCATAGTAAGTTTAACTCGATTTAAGCCCAATTTACATTAAAATATACATATATCAAAAGCAAAATATGAGTTTTACTAATAATAATAATAATTTTTCGGTTGTAGCTGCTTTGATAGAGATCACTTTTGTCTAAACATTTTCCTTCTTACTTACCAAGATAAATAGTTGTGGAAAATGGTTTTATTGGTAGGAATTGAAATTGAAAGTACCTAAATTGTGGTCACTAATATGATAACATTATGGAATCAAGTTAATATCTCATAGCCTTTATAATAAATTGCAAATGCTTTCGGTTTCTTCTTTTTCCTGTATCCATCCTTTATTTTATATTTTCCATACTTCTTGTTAACATTTTTTTTTTACTCCCATGCCTCATGCGGTCATGCCTCAACTAAGGACAACTAAGGATTAGCTAAAAACCGAAAAACCAAAACCGAATCGGTACTGGTATCGAAATACCTACCGAAGGTATTCATTTTTATAGTTGTTAATTTGTTGCACTCCTAGTCTCAAAATAAATTTTCATGTTTAATACTGAATGTCCTAATTTGACTTTTATTACTCCAAAAACAATATAACCATTTTAGTATTTTATTTTGAAGTTTTTTTTTTCCACCAAACTATATTTCTAAAAATTTGTTTAGAAAATAAGAACTACATTGTCATATGACTATTCTTTGACGCAATAGTTATGAATTCCTAAAAATATATACCAATTTTATTATAAATTTTTTTTAGAACGAAATGAGTATGTATCTTTATCATAATCAAACTTCCAATCACCAATGACAAAATCATTGTGTTAGCACATTATTACAAATAATTATTACTAAGAAGGGTAAATTCATATCCTCTAATTCACATGTTACCTTATTTACCCAAACAATCTCAAATCTTTGATGCATGTACATTAAATTTGATTGCAAAACGCCACACCCATCACCAGTTTGACCAGGCCCCACAAAATGGCCCAACAAATAGCAGATCTGGTCCTTGATCCACACCCCTGCAAACTCTCGTGGCAAATTAGAAACTAGGCCATGTCCACATTTAATGACCTTTTCATTATATGCTTAGACACTTCACCTCACCGATCAATTATTTTCATTTTTATTTATCCAATATATATAATATATATAATATAATATATGCATGCGCATTTATTCCTCTATCAACAAAATCATGTTGTCTCCGTATCGACCGTATTTTTAACTTTCTAAAACAACCCCATTTGTATCTATTATTTTGTCTCCATCCACCGCCAATATTGTTGACTATACTATATAAATAAACTACATGTTAGTTAACAACATCTCATTCGAACTAGAATTAAAAGGGGTTTTGCTAACTATAGTACTTAAAGTAGTTATGGTTAGGTTTGATATTTATAGAAAGTAAGAATTAATTAAACAGTGACATTTTCGTATTAATCATTAGTTTCCATTTTATGATGCACAAATTACTAGTAATAAACATGGTAACCTTGTGTTTATTAACGGTTCATATTCCATACTTGATGACCTTAACCATAGCCTTAAGAGATATGATTAGCAAAATCCATTTAGCTAATGACCATATATATAATGATGCTAAGTTGGATATATACTATATAGTGTTTTTTTCCTTGTTATATTTATAGGGTTATCAATATCAATATAGTTGGGCATTACTTAGCTAATGACCGTATGACTATGATAAAATTTAAAAGTTGTGAATTATTCTTGGGGCTGAAATTTAAGTTGGGCAATAAACCTTAGATGTTCAATTCCAACTTATATGAAAATAAGCCCATTAATGTTATATTTTTTTTGATAATACTTCAAATGTATAAATAAAATAATTTAATTGAAACGTGCCAGGCCAACGGGTCACAACTTGCATAACATGTATTCGATTGCTTATAAGCTAAAAAATGGACTAAAATCTAATGCCGGCCGCACCAATATGGTCCTAGCCGCTATGACTTACACATGAAAATGATCGGTTTTGACCCATAACATCTTGGCATGCTTGTAGCTTGCTCATTTTGGCACCTCTATTATATGTGTACGCTGGTTCTTATACACTAAAAAATTAAAATGACATGTTGGAATGGAAAACTAATGATTTAAAATGATGCAGGAGCATTCGAAATAGCACAGAGAGAAGAAAGCTAGGTTTCTTTTCATGCGGTACTGGAAACCCAATTGATGATTGTTGGCGATGTGACCACAGTTGGCAACGCCATCGCAAGAGACTAGCAGAATGTGCAATTGGGTTTGGACGAAATGCAATTGGTGGTCGTGATGGTAGGTACTACGTTGTAACCAACCCGGGTGATGATGATGCGGTTAACCCACAACCAGGAACTCTAAGACATGCGGTGATCCAAGACAAACCTTTGTGGATTGTCTTCAAAAGAGACATGGTTATTACGTTAAAACAAGAACTGATTATGAACAGTTTCAAAACAATCGATGCTCGTGGAGTTAATGTTCATATCGCGAATGGGGCTTGCATTACGATCCAATATGTTACTAATATCATTATCCATGGTTTGCATATTCATGACTGTAAGCCGACTGGCAATGCAATGGTTCGTAGCTCACCATCTCATTACGGATGGAGAACCATGGCCGATGGTGATGGTATATCGCTCTTTGGAGCTAGCCATGTTTGGATAGATCATAACACTCTATCTAACTGTGCCGATGGCCTAATTGATGCCATTATGGGTTCAACTGCTATTACCATCTCTAATAATCTATTCACCCACCACAATGAGGTATAAAGCTTTAAACAATCTTCACACATATGGGCTTATTGCATAATTAAAAAGTTAAATAACTTTGATCTTCAGTTTTGGGTAACCATATATTTTAATCCTCAATACATCAGAGTTTTAATTTTTTGGTTACCTAAAATATATATTTGAGTAAAGTTGATTGGTTACCTATTTACACAATTAGCACATTGAAATAAAATAAAATACTAATTTCTTCTTTGGGGTCGCAGGTGATGTTACTTGGTCATAGTGATTCATACACACGAGACCAAGTTATGCAAGTAACAGTTGCATACAACCATTTCGGAGAGGGACTTGTTCAGAGAATGCCAAGGTAAGTTACAGTCTAAAGCACAACGTCAGGAGTTAGGACCCAAAGTAAACCATATAAATGAAATGAGTTTACTTGTATCTGCAGGTGTCGGCATGGGTATTTCCATGTTGTAAATAATGACTACACACACTGGGAAATGTATGCTATTGGTGGCAGTGCAAATCCCACAATCAACAGCCAAGGAAACCGATTCGTTGCTCCTTCTAACCCTGAAGCCAAAGAGGTATCAATTCATACGAAAAGCATGATTAGGTGTCCCATTTACTTGAGTACAAGAAAAATAAAATACCTAATATGAAATTACTGGTGTTATAAACAGGTGACAAAGAGAGTAATAACAAATGGGGGGTGGAAGCATTGGAATTGGAGATCAGATGGAGACCTAATGTTGAACGGTGCATATTTCAGACCGTCGGGTGCAGGGGCTGGAGCTAGTTACGCAAAGGCTTCAAGCTTAAGTGCTAAACCATCTTCTGTAGTGCCCACTCTTACCTCAGGTGCCGGTGCACTTGTTTGCCACCGAGGTAGGCAGTGTTAGAGAAAATCTTCAATATAACACACAAAAGGAAATAATCTTTTATTTTTACATTGTCTTTGGTTCCCTAGAATTACAATTATTTGAATTGATGTATATTTCTCATATATCCGATATAAACCGCCTTCTTTACACTAAAACTGTACCGAGTCTGTAAATTTATGCAGTTGTTCACACATATTCTCTTAATTTGCAAATGGTCAATGCGAATTGAATATGATGGCATACTATCTTAATTTGTAATGGTCAAAAGTGTACCAAGTGAAGGTTATTTAGAAGTTTCACTTTCATAAAGCTACAAGTATTGTCGATTGTTGCAAGTTCCAATTTCATTAGACTTTATTTACATCGGCCATGAGTGGTACAGTTAGTTTATAAAGTCCAAAACTTGCGACCCTAGCAACGAAAAAGTCATCCACACCTGCATTTTCTTAACCCTATGTTGCCATATGTGATGGGTGTTTCGATATCCATGTGTAGATGTGCAATTCCTTAGGTTATAGCTAATGCAATCTTGTACCTCCTTGCCTAGTTCAAACTGGTTTCCCTGATCTTGATTCTATAGAAAACCATCACATATCAATTAATCAAACAAACATATAAACATGTCAACTAGGTCTAAAACTCAATTGATATACTATAATGGACAAAATGTGATTTGAGTTCATGGCAAGCATAAGTAACCTCTTTTTTAAATTATCACACATGACAAAACGGGTTGGTGACGGATCAAAATGAGTTCAGGTCAAAACGGGTTATCTTATAGTAAAACGGGTCTGGTTGGGCCAACCCACCAACATTTTTGCCCTTTTTTCCCCCTATATTTGTACATGGAGTATGTCAGTATGTTACTAAAAGTCCAACACAATTTATCGTGAATATATAAAGACTTCAGCAAATGTGTACTTGAATAAACATTAGGCAACTTTGAACTGTTTACTCCGTTCGAATCATTTGATCCATTTAACTTATAGCTCGTGTATTATGGTTTACATTTTGACCCATTAGTAAAATTTATTATCCCATTTCTAGAAAACTATTCTGAACTTCTTTTTGAACAGTTTCCCATAACCTCAAAGCAATCGTCCCATAACTCGTTTCCTTCATAACTTGACCAGTCAGTCAGGCCAGGTTCAACACATTCTAATTTTCAATGCTCGCCTCCTTGAAACAAAATCAGCTTCCGTTCACCACCAATGTCACTGTCTTCAATATCTTTAAACTCCTTGTATTTCTCAGTTCAACTATACTAATATCAGATAGTCAACACACATTTTTACAAAAGAAACATCAAAATAAGATTTACAATCTGTACTTTCAATTTACAGAAACAAAAGTCCAAAAAGATTGTAGGCTTATGGGTTTGTCCCACATTGGCGGTTAAACAAAACAGAAGGTGTGAAAGTCATTATAAAAAGCCAGCAACAAGGATGTTTAAACTCATGCAGCCATGTAGTGAGCACAAAGCGAACTATTCTTTCGCCTTTTACTAAAGAATACCGTGTGCTCGCTACATCAAGTGGCATACACCTATTTTTGGAGAGTCTCTTCTCACGAAGAGCTCCAAACAATTATTAGCTTAAATTTTTACATACTTAGATAATATTTTCTCTGCTAAAAAATAATCAATTAGAAACTGTAACTCCTTGTATACATGAAAGCTTTGCCTCATAACCTGTGTTCACCATAATATGGCTTGTCGCATTCAAAACATCCCTAATATCAAATGCTCACCTCCTAGCTATCAAAAGATTTAGGTTTCATGAGTTCTTTTTCGATTCATTTTTTTTTACTTCAAACAGCTCGATATCCAAAAAGTTTTCTATGTTCATAAAAGTTTTTGAGCAACTAGACAGTTATAAAATTAATATAAGGAATAACATAAATTTGTTTTTCTCAAAGTATGAGAAATGTATTTATATTATAAATATTCAAACAAGTAAATTGTAAGCATTAGATAATTAAAGAAACTGAATTAAGAACAAGATGGTTTCTTCTGGGATTTGTTTGTGTGTTCGTCATTCATCAATATGAACGCAATATTCCAGTACCGTTTAATTTGTAAATTATATAGAGGAAGGAGGAGGGTGATTACTTTAACAAATAGGCCCTTTCAATTTCCAGCTGGGGCATATCATTAACTTTGATCGAGGAAAACACGAATGACTGGATCAACCAGGTTATAAATAGGAGAAAGTGTTCAATTTATGGCACAATGTCTCACTGTCATTTCAAGAAATGGAAGTCGTGAAAAACCAAACAGATTTTGGTAATATTCAACTTCTTTTCCCGCCTTCATTTGTTAAATTGTAATATAATCAAAACCTTAGTTATGTGATAACAAATTTCAAAACACTTTTTTCAATGTTGCTTCTTTCTGATATAGAAATGATAATAATTTTAAAGAAATTGTGGAATCTCAGTTTTACAGAACCAAAGAGGTATTTTACTGGGTTGAAGGTTTAGTTATGCTAAAATCAAATAAGCAGTCGAAACGTATTCTTACTGAAAACATCAAAACTAGCTTTACAATTGTGGAATCTCAGTTTACAGAATCTCATTACCAAAGAGGCAAAGATATATTTTGTGTTTAGTCTCACAACCAAGGTCCTAAAAAGAGAATGTAAGTTTTTGGTTCGTCCCACATTGGCTGCTAACAAAAATAGAAGGAATGATAGATAGTATAAAAAGCTAGAAGCAGGGATGTTGAAAGATACGCAGCCATGTGGTGAGCACAAAGCGAACTATTCTTTCGCCTTTTACTAAAGAATACCGTGTGCTCGCCACATCAAGTGGCATACGCCTATTTTTGGTGAGTCCCTTCTTTTGAAGGGCTCCAACCAATATTTTTAGTTTTGAAGTTTCTTATGCTTGATACAGATTAGTAATTTATTTTTGAAATAAAGTTTGCATTATTAATTAAAAGACTTAGCCTATTTCTGTTAAAAAACTTGTTGATAGGATGCATTTTTTTATTTTTTTTCACTCGATAAAAAGCTCTCAATGAAATATTGGTTAAGAGCCGCTTTTGGGGCAAATAGAGAACTTGCTCGCCAATGGGGATCGATATGTTCCCTCTCTTATCGGAGCTGAACACATTACACCGGATGGTCTTTCCAGTGGCAATAATCTTGACATTAACCTTCATCTCATTCCATGATGTATCCTTCACAAGATGGAGAATCGCCTGCTTATTCTGGATAAGGTAGTTTCCAAGAATTTTGGTGTCAAGAAGCTCCTCTCCACCATCGACATTAACAAGCCTTTGGTGGCCTATAAAAATACCTATCTGATCTTGAATCAAGTCTTTTACTTTCTTGATGGTGAAAGATCTATGGAATTTCAGAGAGATAGTCTTTCGAGATCGAGGTGGTCTCAACCATCAATTCTCCTCCAGAATTAAGCAAAAGATCGACGATGGAACCTCGAGAAATGTTAGAGTGGGAAAGGGTAAAGGAGTTCTCAAGAGGCTTTCCGGCAAATAAAAGTGTCCCTTCATAAGAGAAAATACCTTACATGGAATCAATGAATCCAGGACTTCCATTTAGAGATGGTGCAAATTAAAAGCTTTCGACTCTGATATGGTCTTTCTGGTGTCGGTACGGACAAGTATTTACTGCAGCGACGACCCATCCATAGGTTCGATCATGAAGGCCGGGGATGATTCTAAATTGATGTGCCAGTTGTTAAGTTGTGGTTATATCCCATGTCTTTGATTTTGGCCTTAAGAATGTCAAAAGTACGTGTCCGAACCGTCAACCTCTAAATTAACTGTGCCACTGGGAGTCTTCATGGAGATCGAGATGCATCTTGCTATTGGAATGAATTTCACCAAAAGCCAAGGATTAATTAGCTAGGGTTTTTCTTCCACATACCTACAGTACGTACATGATACGTGACACATATGCTTTTGTCATATATCTCTACTCCCTTATAAAAATTATAACATTCTCTCTCCTAAAATGTTGAAAAGTTAGAAAAAAAAGAGATGCAAAAATACCAAAATACCTCTGCCATTCTTCTCAACATACACACCCTTTCTACCTAAAATACCTACACAATATATTCCAAACCCTATCTCCAACACACACACACACACACAAATGCATCCAGACCAACAGGCAAACACACACACACACACACACCGGCGACCACCATCATCGATCTACTCCGGCAACCACCACCATCGATCTACTCCGGCCCTCCCCCACCCCACACAAAACCGCCCC
>JAOXNX010000019.1:21650807-21666906 GCA_028566075.1 Solidago caesia
ACAGCATCTACCCTTTAATTTCTAAAATAATTACACTACCCCTTTTACATTAATAACCACACCACCACCATCGCCACCACAGCAGCCACCACCGCCTCCACTACACCGCCGCAGTTACCATCATTGTCGCTGCATCGCGCGGACATGCGTCTAGTATTATCCTAACATATTGGGTTAGAAATGGTCAATTTTCCAGTATATATCTGTTTAATTAAAATCTTTTCCTTATATTAGTAACTAAGAAATATCTAGATTTTAAGACATTTTCATATATATAACTCTTAATTAAATATTTGGACCATCATACTTTATCTAATGAAATCCGAAAAAGTAATTTATGCTATAAATTATGATGTGATTTTTAATTATATAAAATAAGTTAAAATGAAAAAGGAACATATACTATACAAAAAAAAATCGTGTGTTTACCCTTTTTTTTTCCATACTTTAAAAAGTGTGAAAAATTTGTCAATTAGTTCACACTTAAAATTATGTAAAAACTCTTCACATTTATAAGTGTGAAAAATACTTGAAAAGTCATAATTATCTTCACATTTATAATTGTGTAAAAAAATTTCTCACTTATAAGTGTGAATAAATATTAAACTTATCCATAATTAAAAATGTAAACATTAAATTCAAACACCCTAAATTTTCTACGCCCTTTTTTTTTTAAAAAAAATTGTGTTATAAATTGACTTTCACAATTATAAATGTGAACCATTTATATATTTCTACATATTTTTAATTGTGAAATTTGTGATGTTAATTTACTTGAATTTTTTTACACTTGTAAATTTACAAATTTTATACACACTTTTAAATGTAAACAAAATAATAAATTTTTTAACACTTTTACAAAATGTTAACAAATAAATGTGGACAAATGACAATTTTTTAAGGGATAAAACTTACTTTTACTAACATATTTTCTACTTATAAAAGTTTCTATGATTGTGGCCTGTGGGGATGCCAGGTAACAATTTCTTTCCTTGTAGATTCAGACGCTTAATTGGTGTCTGCATATTTTACTTGTTAACAAGTTTGACCAACTTTACTTTTCTTTTAATCGCAAACAAGCTAGGCTTTTTTAGGACAAATCTAGTTATGTACTTATCTCTTGACTTGAAATTGCAACTACATGAAATCTTATAACTTGATAGATTTGATCAATTAGAATGTTTTCAAAAGTGGATAAAGAAAAGCATATTACTCAGGCCCTTCCCAACGCAAGTTTTTTCAACTACTTTCTCAATGTTTTGTCAAGAACAAGGTTGACAATGACTTTCTGAAGGCTCTTTAGGAAAAAAAGATGATCATTTTCTCTTGAAAATAGTGAGAAAACATTTACCATCATCAAATAATGAGGCGGGGTTGGGTTAGGCGGGGTCTCGATATTTTTTTAGTCGATAATAATAGGAAAAAGAGGTTTATTTTATTTTTAGTATATAATTATAAATTATTTGAGAAAAAAGTATGATTGATAGTAATATTTTCTGAAATACAAATAAGAAAGAGTTTATTTGGCGCAAACAAGTAAAGGTTAGGTAATACCTTATAACCTTATTGTAAGGGTTGGGTAAGGCCTCATTGTAAGTTAGAAATATAAGTATTAAATTTGACTTCTAAAATTGGAAATGAACGAATGAGGTTGGTTGGTGGAGCAAATATGAAAGATATATCCCTCTAAAAGTGTAGATTGGCGGAGACATCTTGATTTCGGGTATTTTGTACACAAGTCATTGTTTGTCAATAGTTCCGATAAATCCCCTATCTCAGGCTCTTAGCGGGATAGGTTAGAGGCCAGGCGGTTTGAATATGAAACTCTTGTCCATCCAAAGTCACTCCAATAGCCCATGACCATGTGCAGGGCAGTACTAGTAAGCTGGTGCCCAATGGTAAATATGGAAGATATATGATGAGTGTTATGGGATTCTGAACACCAGCATGTGGAATTTTAAATGGATACAGTAATATTGTGATTGGTCATGTTCATAACCATTTCCAAAAGCATGCAACTAAACCATTGATGCATGGAGTCTTTTTTTCTTTTTTCACTCGCATTCAAATTTAAATACAAGAAAGAACATTTACATCTTTGAATTATTGCGAACAACCACAAACACACATGCAGCTGATAAGCAATAAATAACACATTACACATCCTTGTATTTTTCAAGCTTGATTACATCAACATGAGTTTAGTGAGCATTCCAAGAGCCAATGTGGGGTTAGCCCAATTGGTAAATACTTTTGTTTATTGAGGAGAAGACGAGGGGTTAATCCATGTTAGTTTAAGGTAGAGATGCTCAAAACCCGGTTTTTTCTCAACCCGGCCCGAACCTGAACCCGACCCGGTTTTTGGTCAACAGGACCAAAACAGGGTCTGACCATACCCGAACCGGGTTCAAACCGTTGACCCTTTTTTTTTGCTCAAAACCGAACCCGACCCGGTCTCTACCGGTCCGTAAACCCGAAATCCCGAACCGGGTTCAAACCCTAGGTTTTTTAAAACCCGAACCGTTTTTTCCCAAACTGGTTTTTCCCGGGTCCGGTTTTGGTTTTTCTGAACCGGTTTTTATATTCATGCCTAGTTTAAGGGATTGTTTGGCAGAGGTATTTTAGGGGGTTTTTAGGGGCTAGGAGATTGGGCTAAAAAAAACCTCTTACAATAAAAATAAAAAGCTTGTTTGGATGTTTAAGGCTTTGGTTTTTTACATGCTTATCTTCATTTGATGTGAACAGTAGAAATATTTTAGGAGTAGTCGGTTATTTATGAAATACGAGTATTAATTTTCACCCTGCAAAGTGACCAGCAAATTTCTGCCAATATTAAAAATTCCATTTACTACCCCCAACTGTTACGTACTTTCAACTTTTCTCTTTATATAGACTCTCCTCGGTTTTCATATTCTTGCATCAACTTCTAGTCTTCTAAGGTAAAGTCGAACCAAAACAAAAGGAGGGGAAAATAAAAATAAAAATGACAAGCTTGTGTTTTATGTTGGTAGCAACTCTAGCAGCAGTGGTTTATACAACTACTGCTAGAGACGTTCCGAAACAAAACAAAGATACTATTGGTCTTACGGACCAAAAGAACGTTTATACTTTTGGTGGAACCGGAGGGTTCAATGGTATTGGAAACAATGGTCTACCCATGGGAGGAATGGGAACCGGAGTTGGTGTAGGTGGTGATTTTGGCGGTGCAAATGGAGTCGGAGGTGTGGGCATGGGATATCAATATGGTGGACCGGGTGGGCCGGCTGGTGGTGTAGGAACTTTTGGAGGTCTTGGAAATGGTTTTGGTGGATTACCAACTCTCGGTGGTGGTGGACTTGGTGGTGGTGGTCCTGGTGTTGGTGGTGTGTTTCCTATTGGTGGTGGTATGGGTGGCTTTCCTATAGGTGGTGGTGCTGGTGGTGCACTCCCTCATCCTTAAAGCGGTTGTTTCGTGGTCACTGGTAGTCGCTTCTTTAATTAGTTACGTTGTTCTATGAAGTACTAATACTAGGTTTACTTGTGTAAGATGGTATGTTTTTGTGTGTGCTTGTGTTAATTAGTAGATCATATCTTCTGCATGTTTTAAGAATATTATGTTATGTTTGTTACATCATGTTAAGTTGTATTTCTGGAATTAATATTTAAACTTCTATAAATTTATTTCCCGTTCCAATTTCTATATATTTCTGGTCAACAAGCTGTTTGCATGTCTTATCATGGAAACACACCATTTTAGTCATTATCACGAACGTAAAATACTTCTACTTTAAAGTAAACACAAATCGTCGTGGCTCCACAAGTGTCGGAACTTGAAAGTAATGCATATGTATATGTTGTAGATATATCCCCTATTTACTTCAAATTCTATAAGAGTTCGAGGATGGGAATAAAGGAGAGCGATAAAATTGTCGTACAGAAATTTGGTGCAAATAAATTAATTTGGCCATTACCATTCGGAGAGACCAATTTAATAAAAATAGTGCTATCTATCACTTGTCTCTAATAAATGAACCAAATCTTTTATAATGGGTTGCAATTTTTTTTGATTATCTTTATTTGTATTATTTATATATTTATTTTTATCTAATTTTTTATTTTTAAATAATCTATCAACAAATAACTAAAACAAGTTTTTTAATCTAGGCGGTTGACGAAGTCGGTTAGAGGCCATCATCACTCCTTTATCACATGTAACTAAAGTTTTAAATTAGATTTACACCATTTATATTTATTTTTTTTCTTTTTTAGAAAAACAATTCAGCACTGCACATCTTTTTGGTACACTTTTAGTTTTAATCACAGGCACACTCTGAAACTAACATTTTTAAACACGCATATGCATAGGGATGACAAAAATATACCCGAACCCGATGAAAAATCCAATACTCGAACCTGATTTGACCGGGAAATCCCCGAGTTGACCGAGGATGAGAATCCATAAATCAAATTCCCAACGGAGATGGGGATGAGATGAGAAATCATAAATCCCCGATACCATATCCGAACCCGAAAATTATATATATATTAGTATCTAGTGGGAAATGATTATAAGGTTGTCTCATACCTAAGCTTAGGTATGAAATCCCTCACATCATAATATTTTAATCAATTAAAAACATTGGGCCAAATCATTTATTTATTTTGAAAAAAGTATTATAAAATTTATATGTGAAGGGTTCCACAAGTTGTGAAACAGCCTTATATTTACTTTTGCCGTATATTTAATCTAATTACATGCACTTTAATTGTCTCCCAAGTCTTTTCTATTTTAAGATAATCACTTTAACTTTTCGTTTAGGACTTTTTTTTTTTTAAAACTAATATATGTCTCACTTTTTTTAATCAATAACTTAACATGGATTTTAGTTTGTATATAGAATTATATTCGTACATTATCAGTGAAAAGGACTACACATTCTTTTGGTTAGCTTTCACTTCATAAGTATATATGTATACCAAGTTCTTCGATCCTTAGGGATGCTCAAATCATGTGGGTATTAAGTGAAGATATTTTATCGGCATCAAAATTCTTACGGGGAGGTCATGATGAACATCCAATGTGGTTTTGGGGACAGGATGCCATCCTTTACCTTTTTTTTTTATATGTATACCAAGTCTATTTAAGTAAACTTATGCCTATTCAAATATAATATCCCCGATTACCTGATGGGAATCCCCGATACTCAATAGGGACGGGTATAGGGATGTAACTTTATTTCCCCACGGGGATTGCAAGTGGAACCGGGTATGGAGATGGGAAGTGGGATCCCCGATAATCCTTGCCTCATTGCCATCCACCACCCATCCCTACATGTACATTGGAAATATAAATGAGATGTATGGTATGAATATATGTGGCGCACCACGCACATATCTCTTTGCTTATTTTAAGCATTATATGTTGCGTTTTTTTTTTTTTTACCAATTACTTTATGTCCAAGTGGTTAAGGTGGGATATCCAGTAACTTTAATAATGGAAAGGTCAGGGGTTCAATTCCACATGTGACAGAAAATTGGGGTTCCATGTTGGGCTTGGGGGTTTTCTCTCACCGATGATGGGTTTCCTCTTGTGTGGAGTGGAGATGATCGGGTAGGCTAGTGGCTCGTCAATGATCCCAATTTGCCTTTAAAAAAAATCCGGTATTTTTTCTCCATTCAAACCAGTTTGAAAACATTGGTTTAAAGACATGGCGACAAATTTCAATTTTTGAGTCATGAGCTTTGAATATATTGTAGGCCTAGTATGCGGAGCCAGAACTAATACTGGATTAACAGCCCAATAGAAATGAAGGCCCGTAAGAAGAGAATGGTCGTATTCGTATCCGAGTATGGGTAGAAACGGAAAAGGTGATTGAACAAAATTAAGGAATGCAAGGAAGAAAACGAGTCATGAGTTAAGATCTCTCTGTACCCTTGAACCATTTCCATGCGAATGAATGATGTAAAATATATATCATTGAATGAGGATTTTGTGTGTTGCTTTTTCTTGACGACACTTCCATCATGTATAATATACTAGTAACACTGAATGATGGATTCTTCTTTCGATTTTTAGCTTGGCCACGATTGGGTTACATGTCAATTAAACAGTTTGGGCCTGGCCTTTTACGGACCCTGGTTAATGGAATGGCTTTATTGCTCACAAATCACAATCTGGGTGAAAAATATGGGGACAGCTCTTGTTATTACATTTTTGGTCTTGAATGAATTTGTTTAGGTCTTGAATTTTTTGGGTTAGGAGTTTAGGTCTTGAATGAATTTGTTCGCATTTTCGTTCACATGTGAATAAACGACTATATATATGGGTTTTGAAAAAAAATTCTTCTACAACATGAACTTTTATAACGTTTCGCGTGTGAATGAAGAAAAACATTTAATCCAATACATAATTTAGTAGTTCTCGCGGTTCTTGAAAAAAAATGATTTTGAAAATAAGAAAAGAATATATATAGGGGCCAATCCAAGACATCCCTAATTATAATACACACCATGTAAGAACATTTGCGGGTCTTAGGATTTTTTGATAAATGGTTGAAAAAAATTGAATATAATTTTAATTACTAAAAAAGCAAAAAGGACATCATTGGAAAATCAAATCATTTTATCCCACAATTTTGTGAAACTAACTACAATAAAAACAAAAAAAGATGTAACCGTCATACAAACCGTCATATTCATTTTTTCCTTTCAGTGTGCAAGATTTTAATTAGCTTTTTGTTGTTACTATTTTAATTAATAATGATATTGTGATGTATCTATTGTTTTAATAATTTTTTTGTTTGTGAATTTTAATAAACATTTTTTGTTTTACAAATAGATGCACGGTGTTTGAATTGTTATGCATCCATTTTGTTTTATATATATTAAAACTTGGTGCATCCAACTTTTATTATATATGTAAAACTTTATGCATCCATTATTCATATATAAATATATTTTGATACATCCATTTCAATCTGTGTTGATGTTTAACAAAATTACTATAAAATTAAAGAGGATAGAAAAATGATTATAATAATAGATTTTATTTAAATAAAACCCTATATATTTTTTTGGTTATGTTCAATTAAAAATTCTAGATGTAGAAGTTAAATAAAAAGATGAAAACCAAAAAGTAAAATAAGAAAATTTTTAAATTACTTTTCTAAGTAGTGTTTGTATTTTAAGATTGGATGTAGGGAAGAATATATATAGCTTTTATATATGGGAAAAGGTTCATGCGAGAACTATTTGAATTGAAAGAACCATGAGAACCTTTAAATTATAGCTTGATAACTTGATATGTTCATATGTGAATGGTATATGTAAACAAATCCGTTCACATATGAACAGATCAAGTTATACGTAATTTTACATGTTTTAACAACTTTTTTTGTTCTCAAATGAACCTTTATTATGTTTTCACATGTGAATGAAGTCATTTACATGTGATCTAATACATAATTTTAAAGTTCTCACGGTTCTCGTTAATAGAAAGGTTCTCGCAAGAACCTTCCCCTTATATATGAAGTTCCTGTATATAAGTTTTTTATTAAATTAACATTAAAGAAAAAGTCTTTTAAAAGTAGTGAAAAGCGAAAAAGAAGTTGGCTTCATTAATCATCACCTGATTCTTGATTGTATCCTTCTCCTAATTTTTACATTATAATAAGGAAAGTATTCAATAAGTCAATTTGTCTTGCATGATTGGGTAATAATGTTAAGTTTGATGGGGCCGGTCTTAAAATCAATTGATATTTTATAATCCATAATCCAGTCAGCCTGGGGAAAAGTAACCTTTTCATTATAAAGTATGTCACATTTATTTTAATAAAAATAAAAAATAAAAAAAAAATCAGACATACTATATATGTAGTAGCTGCAAGGGATAACCGAATGTACAAGTTTTTTGTTCGAAGCGGTAAGTTGGAATCTTTTATGTATAAAATATACTCGACAAGATTTTCATATATCTAGCTACCTAGTTAAAAGGTGTAAAATGACATGAACGAAACTTCACAAACATATATAGCTAATATAAAAAATGTTATCTCACGCTCGCCTACTTTTGTATAAGGTTGTGATAAGATAAACATATCTTTATCTTAACTAATGATAAGAATAGTAAAAAATTTAAATGTTAACAATTTTAGTTGATATATTTACATATCAGTCTTAATACACGTACGATTCACAGGTTAGTTATGTATACCGTATGATTGATTTTTTGTGTAAAAAAAATAAATTTGAACAAAGAAAAACCTATGCTTTTGTTTTTTTTTCTAGGTCTTGATACTTGAAAGGATTAACATCCGATTGACGTTGTTTAAAGTGTAATATGGATTACCAAAGAGACAATCACACATTGGTTGTTGGTTTTCTTTTTTCCTTCAAATTTTGTGAGCAACAAAAAGCTATATTATATCCCATATTTGTTCTTACTTATTATCGTTCATATAATACATATGAGCCATTACGGTGATTCTTTTAATTTACATTCTTTTGTTTTATTTGATCTTATATTATATACATGTTAATATTATATTGTTGTCAAAATATGTTGTTTTCAAAACTATAATCACTAATAGTGTGTCCACTTGGTCTTTTGGGGTGTAAGTTCAAGGATTAATCTATGGCACATGCATATTGAATATTATTTGGGAGTAATATAGGTTTTGTATAAAATCATTGTTTTGTAGCATTCTTTAATCGACACGTGACGCAGTATTTAAGCGACGCGTGCCTCTTTTAGTCTATAACTCTATATTAATAAATCCTATTTTTTAGATATCATGTATAATTTCAAATTATTATGTATTTAGTAAACAAATATACCTAATATAATTATTATTATTTAATTTTTAGACAAATGTACCTAATATAATTAAACTCTTATTATTATATTGTTACCATATTAACCAGTATATAAATTATCCTTTAAAATTAAAATTCTTAATTTACTTATTAAAACTAAATTATTTTCCCGCGTAATACGCTGGTTAAACATATTAATTTTTTGTAATATCATCGTTAGCAGATATAGATAAAACATGTTAAGATATGATGATATTACTATTCAAAAAATATTTTGTATCGAAGATGATTAATAGAATATATATATGTATATATATATATATGTTATATCTTTGTATAATGATGGTGTAAAGTTAAATATAGATATACTACTTGTTAAAAAATGATAATATTATTATTTGAAAATAGTTTTTATCGGATATGGCTCGTAGGATATGTTTGTTATATCTTTGTATAATGACAATGTAAAATTAAATAAAACATGTTTGTTTAGTATAATAATGAAATTCTAAAAAAACCATATTATCACCTTATTTATACAAAATTACTAATTTCAAACTACAATATGTATTTATCAAATAAAGCAACATGACATTAAGAGAAACACAAATATGATCTCGTAATACAGCGTCGAGAATATTTCAATAAATATTTTAAATATGATGAGTTGAGTTAGTCTAGGTTAAATCGAGTTTGACAAGGATATACATCTTAAACTGTCAAACCGATCAGGCCAAATCAATACTAGACGGTCTGACTGATTTCAATAGAAAAAAGTTTGGAACTGCTGAGAGAAGTTGACCGATTTGGTTGTATATACTTTATATTATGAAATCATCAAAATCAAATTGGCCTAAAGTTCAGGTTAAACAAGTCGAATGAGACTGTGAATGGTCCTAGCTATAAGAACTTAATTTTGAACAAGACAAAGTTAGTTGCAATAACTTGATTGATACAGTAAATAATTTAGTGACTAAATCAATAATAAAGAAAAATATGTACTTATTTTTTTTGATAACTTATCTTAAAACAGGATGATAGAAGACCGAGATGGTCAATCGATTGACCATCTTAATGCAACTAGAAAATTAAAGAGACTAAAATACTTAAAACACTTTTCTTCTCTCATATCAAACTTAATGCAACTATTATTACTATACATAAAAATAGAGAACTTGCAAGAGAGTACCATGCTAAAACTACCCACTACTTAAGAAAATGGAAACATGGAAGTTAAACATCTTGGACTACATTAAACAAAAAATTAAAAGTAAAAGATGACTTCGTGGGGAACATGCAAGAATGGAGTGTTGGACCAAGTCATGGTATAACACATGAAGAACGTATCACAGGACCTTTTTACAATTTATTTTTTTTTATAAATTAATTCGAAGAAGCGAAATAAGGTAATGATGTGTTGGATATTTTAGTGTAATTGGATTAATTTGATAAACTAATATTGTCATAATAATTCATTGAATAAATTAGGAAGTGTGGAGTACACGTTTATTCTAGTTTATTATGGCATTAGGGGCGAAGCCCCTAATGCGACGGGGGTCCGGGGGCAGCACCCCTGGGAGCGGGGTCCAAGGGGCAGAGCCCCGGTCAGCTTGGAAACTTTTTATTTCCATTAGATTGCTGTGTTAAAAAGTTCACTTCCGAAATTTTAATTTCGAATTCCTGAAGGACCAAATTTGTAAAATTGGAACTTGAAAACTGCCTAAAAGCAGTTTCCAAGCCCTAGAAACAAATAAATCGATCCCTGCATTGGTTTACTCTCTGGTTCGAAATTCTCTCTAATATATACATATTTTCGGTTCTAATAACTCTCTGGATTGTATCCGATCAATTCATTTGGGTGAACCACCAAATAGATTTGATCTGAAAGTGTATTCACGCCTTTCAGAGATTCCAAGTATTATTCGTATTTTCTGTAATTTCCCCAATAGTTGGTTCATCCAAAACAAAAGCCCGTAAATACATTTTGAGACCCCTATTGACGACCTCTGTTTGTCCATCCGTTTGTGATGGTAGGCACTCGAGTGCAATAGTGTGGTGCCTAACAGCTTGAAGAGTTCCCGCCAGAAGTGGCTAATAAAAACCCGATCTCTATCTGAAACAATTGTCTTAGGTAACCCATGTAAGCGGTAAACTTCTTTCATAAAGATAGTGGCCAAGGTGGCAGTGGTATAAGAGGTTGGTAAGGCTATAAAGTGAGCAAACTTGGAGAGGCGATCCACAATGACCCAGATGGCTGTTTTGCCCTTGGATGGAGGCAAATGGGTAATGAAATCCATGGAGATGTCATCCCAGGGGTATTTGGGGATGGGTAAAGGTTGTAAGAGGCCATATGGTTTGTGATTTTGGATTTTAATAGCTTGACATGTATCACAGTGTTTGACAAAATTTGAAACATCCCTTTTAAGTCCCACCCAAGTAAAAGAGCTGCCCAAACGCTTAACAGTAGCGTTGACCCCTGCGTGACCACCCACTAAAGTCGAATGGAATTCATGCATTAACCGCCTACATAACTCGGGAAGTGGGGGAACAAGTAATTTACCATGAATGTAGATCAGCCCATCACGAAACATATGATGTGGAAAGGAAGTAGGATCAGATTCCACCGCGGTGACCAATTGGGAACCGGTGGGGTTTTGCTGATAGTACGTACGCAACTCATCAAACCAGTTGGCTTTGGGGTGTGAAAGAGAGAGCAGAGATGGAATGTCCACTCGACTAAGTGCATCCACGACAGTGTTCTCACGCCCCGGTTGGAAGTGGATCTCGAAATCATAACCCATGAGTTTTGTTAGCCATTTTTGTTGCTCCGGTGTTTGAATCGTTTGAGTGAGAATATGCTTGAGGCTATGGTGGTCTGTGTAAATTCTAAATCTGCTCCCGAGAAGGTATTGGCGCCACTTTTTAACAGCCTCAGTGATAACGTATAACTTATTTGTATAGGTTGACTGACCTTGCATGGTGTGGCAGAGTTTCTTGCTAAAGAAAGCAAATAAGCAATAGGATGATTTTCTTGGGATAGCACGGCGCCAATTGCCAGTCCCGAGGCGTCAGTAGTAACGTCAAAAGGCTTGGCAAAGTCAGGGAGGGCAAGAGAGACCAGTTCGAGCATATGGGATTTTAGTTTGTCCAAGGCAGCCTGTGCGGTGGGTGTCCAAGTGAAAGACTGTTGTTTTAGTAAATCGGTGAGTGGGGTTGCGATGTGTGCATAGTGCTGGACAAATCTTCTGTTATACCCTGTGAGGCCCAAGAAATCCCGAAGGGCTGTGACTGACTTTGGTGTGGGCCACTGTTGGATGGACTCGATTTTGTCACGTTCAGAAACACCCGTGGCTGAGATAATATGACTCAAAAAAGAGACCTCTGGAACACCAAAAATACACTTGGAAGCTTTTGCATGAACACCAAAAATACACTTGGAAGCTTTTGCATGAAACTGATGTTGATGGAGCCTCTGGAATACCTGGGTGAGGTGAGAGTAATGGTCATCAGGACAGCGGCTGTACCAGGATGTCGTAAAAAAAAACCAAAACAAACCTACGAAGTACGTTACGAAATAGAACATTCATGGCAGCCTGAAAGGTTGACGGGGCGTTAGTAAGGCCAAAAGGCATTACCGTAAATTTATAGTGCCCGTCAGAAGTGCGAAACGCTGTTTTGTGAATATCTGTTGGGGAAACGCGGATTTGATGGTAACCCGATCTCAAGTCTATCTTAGAGAAGATGGTGGTGCATGTAACTCGTCGAGGAGTTCATCAATTATAGGGATTGGGAACCGGTCACGGACAGTCACGGCATTTAGGGCACGGTAATCAACACAGAAACGCCAAAAGCCTGTCTTTTTTTTAACCAAAAGGACAGGAGAGAAGAAGGGGCTTTGGCTAGGGCGAATGACACCAGTATGGAGCATGTCTTGAATCAGTTAGGTCATGATTTGTTTTGGTAATGGGGGTACGATAAGGTTTTACATTGACAGGGAGGTCACCATTGGAGAGTGGGATATAGTGGTCATGGGGCGGCTAGGTGGTTGGCTTGTGGGTTCTGTGAAAACGTGGTGGAAGGTGTCAAGGATGGAGGCGATTTGTGGATCAGTGGACATGGTGGGGTTTGTTATGGGTGCTTGTGGGTTTTGTAAAACCAGGGAATGAATGGAGGCAATGGAGCCTTGGCGGAGGAGTGTTGAGAGAGAACTGGGAGAAACTGGAAGTGACAGTTGTTCGCCCACGAGTGTGTGGGTGCAGTTATCTTTTTGGAAGGAGAGTTGAGGGACTTAAAAGTCAACTGTTATAGCCCCTAAGGACGCGAGCCATTGAATACCTAATACCACATCAGCACCTTCAATGGGCAACACGTAAAATGGAAGGTGGAATTGGGATTTTTGAAGGTGGAGCGTGACATCATGGCTGTAGTCTTTGCATATAATACGTTGGCCGTTGCCAACCATCACTTGAAACGGTGGTAGCGGTGTAATGGGGAGGTGTAGTTGGGTGACAATGCGGGGTTGAAGAATGTTGTGGGTACTACCACAATCGATAAGCATTGTGACTGGGGTCGAGTGGCTGAAGCCTGTGATGCGTAGTGTTTGGACATAAGAAATACCAAAAAAGCGGCAGCGGAAAGTGCAAAAAATTGGGGTGTAATGGTCTCAACCGTGTAATCAGGGGGCGGATCATCGGTTGTGGTAGAAAGGGGATCGTCATTACCAAGAGGGAGCAAAATTTAAAAAATCCATAAAAAAAAAAAAATCCAAGAGGAGACAAAATATAAAATCCATAAGAAAAATATAAAAATTCATGAAAAAATTTAAAAATTAATGGTAAAATTTAAATTTCAAGGGAGGCATTGCCCCCCCCTTCTCTTTGGTACCGCCCCTGATAATCATAATACAAGCTCACATGTACGCTTAATGATTAAGATCAAAGATGTAGGTAGACGGAAACATGTTATCACTTAAGAAAGTTGTTCCATGTTGAATACTTGAGCTTGTACCCTCTTAACCATTCTAATATTTAAAAATGTGGTGTATTATATACAAAACAAACTCATATTGTTTTTGTCAAATTATTACCTTATCAACTCTTATGCCTGGCAAAGATGAACTCCTTTGATCATGTAATGTGTCCTTTTTTCCATCACACACTTACAACAGATAAATTAGTTAAACAGAAACTATATTAAAGAAATAGCCATTAAAGATAATAAAAAGGGATATATTTGTACATTTTTTGTCTTCCTTTTTTTCTGCACAACCTTTTCTATTGTGGATTGTTTTCTCTTCGTCGGTGGACGACCTTTACCACGTACTTTTGAGGGATCTAACAACGTTGTTGCTGAGTCTGAAACACATTCGACATCTTCACATATTAGAGCTTTGTTACTAGTAACAATCCAACTTGTATCATCATTTAGCTTTTCTTTTGCCACTTGTATACATTTTATCAAATATTCGTACTTTTCTCGAGAATTAGCAATATGAGCAGCTTCATAAAAGTCAGAACACAAGTGATTAAATTGTTTAGCTTGCTCCTCGTTTTTCAAATCTTCATAAAAATTTGTCACAAAATACTGTCGATGTTTCAAATCTTTCCTCCACCGAGATAAAATATAACGGGAAGGTATTTCTTTAAAGTCTTTCTCGATGAGTATTTTCACCATATGCCTACAAACAATTCCCCGAAACTCAAATAAATGACATGAGCATTGGATATCACATCCGACCTCATTATAACTCACGTCATATACAACTTTTCTTTTAGACTTCTCATATTTCCTGTCCACAACATCCGTGACATGATATAGTCAATATGTGTGTGGAACTATGTTTCTATTGGATATATATTAAACTAATAGTTATTCCTACAGTAGATCTTATCTTCTTATTGAAAAGAAATTAATAAAATGGCAGAGCTCTAAAACAAAATAATATTGTACATGATATTTAAGAAGAAAAGGAAGTTACCAATGCCTCCTTCTTTCTGCAATACAAAGAACGATATACGAATTTCTTAGGGCTTTTTTATTTTAAGTTTTTAACCTTCTCATCAAGATCATTGGAGTTGTATTGGAATCGTCGGTGGAAGGAATAAGGTTTCTAAAAGATTATAATAATGAAAGTGAGAAAATCTTGGGAATAATTAGTGTTAAGGGCAAATTAGGAATAACAAATTAGATGGGAATTATTTAATTTTTGAGAAATTAAGTAATATTGCCAAAGTGTAATTTCCATAGGATTAGGAAGATTTTTAGGGATAAAAAGTAGGATGATTAATCATTTCTCTTAAAAAAAAGTAGTAGTGATTGATGATTACTGTAACATCCCGAACTTTTTAATTAATGTTATTGACTTTGACCGTTAGTCAAAGTCAAGTTTATGTTAAGTGAATTATTAAATGAATAAATGTTAGTGTAAATTGATGATTATGTGTTATGTGGCTTAATATATGGTAATAAGTAAGTAGCTTATTATTGTATTTTAATTTAGTAGAAAACCGTGTTCGTGTTCCCATTTAAGTTAAGTTGATTATTCGGTTGTATAATAAGTATAATGTGTCAAAGTTGATAAGTTAAGGGGCTAAATCTAGCAGGAGGGGAAACCCCCTCGTTGGGGAAACCTCCCCTGGAGGTTAAGGAGGGAAAACCCCCCCTTATTTCCCTTTTATTGTTATTTCCATTTACATCTCACCATCATCTCCAATCTCCTCTCAAGAATAAGTGCAATTCTTCAAGATAACTAGCGAAATTCTCGAGGATCGTTCCATATCCAACTGTAAGTAATTTCCCTTTGATTTCGTACTCGTTGATTATGTTTAGTTTCATTTCTAGTATTAAGTTTAAGTTCAACTAGTGATGATTAGTAATCAAATGAGTTGTTATATGATTAGATTGATTTGGTTTCATAGTATGATTCGTAAACGATTACAAGAGTTGTTTTTGTCAAGATCGAAAGCTAGTATCTCCATTTCTTTAAAGGTTTAAGTTGTTAAAAACATGAAAATGGTAGATCGTGATTTAGGCCGTGGGTTTGTGAAATAACTTGAGGTTTATGCTTGATTATGTTAGTAGTACGTTGTGTAAAAGAATCAGGTCTCGATTTGGATCCTAGCCTAGTCGTTTTACGAGTTAAGCAAATAGTTGAGCTGAGCGGGCTATGGATGCGGCGCATCCTATAAGATGCGGCGCATCTTCATTCCAGTAGCGACGATGCGTTGTCTGATGCGGCGCATTGTGTCCGATGCGTCCAGATTCGTTGATTTTCTTAAAACGGTCGTAACTTTTGAACCGTAGCTCC
>JAOXNX010000019.1:21667006-21677744 GCA_028566075.1 Solidago caesia
CCCCCCACGTAAGGCTTTATATAGTAGTATAGATATAGTTAGTTAGTTAATTACTACATAAACATGCTAATCCTTCATACATCATGTTAGATTAGTAGAAACAGAGTCCCTTTGCATGATATACTAACTAGAGTACTTACTAGACAAACATTCCATTCAATATTATATGGAGATGAATTTAGACTACGATCCAAGTATCCTAACCGGAAGATCTGCTCGAGATCAGCCACTCATTTTCGTTACACATGAACACCGTACTCGGTGAGTTACATCACGTACGTATTTATATCAATTTTCATTTTTTCAATGAATGAAGCTTGCTGGGTTCGATATATTTATCTGTTTCTAAATCAAATTCCAGTTTGGTCTAGCTAGATATATAGGTGAAAAGCTTTTGTTTGAAAAGTTGTTACTCATTACTTATTATGCACGAGAATAATCATTGGTCCATTTATTCTACTCATATCTTGTTTTTGGCATATGCACGACTGCCTTTTAAGCTAACATTTTCGTTCTTTTATTATATAAAGTTGGAAGAAAAAAATTCATCTATGTATCAACTCATCATTATACATCTAAATTATCATATCTATATCAAATCTTAACTGATAATTAGTAGTATGAGTAGTTAATTTGTAACAGTTGTAAACTTCTAACCTTTTATTCATTAACATGTGAGATTGTGACTCATGTTACATAGAAAACGAGACTTTGATGATGATGATGATGATGAGAGGCGGCCCTGGCCCCTGGGGAAGGGAAAACCCGACTCCGGTCCCGGGCCCATTTTTGGGGCACCAATTTCTTTTTTTTTTTTATAATAACGTTAGTCATCATATATGAAAAAAACTTGTTTATATATTTGAATTCGTTAGGTGCCATGGGCCTCTTTTTCCCGGCCCGTCAAAACCGGCCCTGATGATGATATATCTTTTAAATTCGTTGTTTTCATATTGTGTATTATGTCAGGTTTCACGACACCTCAAGAATGTTACAACATGTGTATGCTGGGACTTTTTTCATCATGTATGTATCACTGTTGGGATTTATTCAAGTGAAGGCCCAAAAGCAAAACTACTCTCCTTTTGAAACTCATGGTTTCTTTGTACTCATCTCACTGCTTGCGTTGCCCGTTGCAATAGTTACTTCGGGGACTCTAATTTATTCAAATGATTCGCTGAAAAATACAAACAAGAAAAACATCTATCCCGTACACTACATACTCCTAAAAGTTGTTTTCATCTTTTCGACCATTCTTGCACCGCTTTCCCTTCTACATGTGTTGTTCATTCCTTCTGAGCTTAACTGGATTGGATATTCAATCATAAGTATACTTTTTGCCGTCGTGATTGCATATAACTTTCGTGGCTATGCAAGGTTACTTGAGAAGAAACATGCATCCAACGTTGAAGCTTATCAAATGGTCTAGAGGGGCAAGACGTTATTGTATTTGTCAATTATTGCCTTTGATAAATATAATCCATTATCATGTAAACTTTTGGTGGTAGGAGTACAATAATTGAATCCAGGTACTCTTTTTGTAACCCATTTGATGTTTGTTAATGTTAAACTTTATGTATCTATGAAGACTCTTTTTTTTAAGAGTAAAGAGAATTTTATCAATTCATTCCAAAATATACAAAAAGTATTATGAAGACTCTTATTCAAGACATCGTAACATTTTATCTTATATTTTGAACGGCATGTGTTTCGAATCATCTCCAACTCGCCATATAAGGATGAGTGTCACTCAGAGTAGACTACATTGATTTAACTAGACATGCGCTACCGCAGAGTGGGTCTCGAAGGGAAAATCCCACAAGCATGTCAACCTTAAGGTTCAAATCCATGACCTGTAGGTAAAATCTCAGATGCATCTGCCAATTAATCTGGCTTTATTTGCAAGACATCATAACATAAAGGATAGACCATACATATAGCGTTAATTGTAAGATTCATTTGTTTTTGAGAAGCTCAAATAAGATTTGACTTTATTCTGGGAGGCTCTTTGGAGTCAAGAAAACTTGCATAGGCCTCTGGAAAGAAAGTTCCATTTTCAATGGATTGTGGTGGTTTGGTCATTCATGGGGAAGCCTTTATGCAATTAACGCGAACCCGGCCTAAATGTTACTGTATTTGATTTGGGCTAGCAACTAGCAAGTAGACAGATCCGAATTACACATTGTAAACTTTTGTGTCCATATTGCCATCCCAACTAACATTATTTTCCTTAAGCAATATTGAATAAAAGCAAAGGAAAAGGTAATTTTGTTTAACTGAAAAATCTATGATCGAGTTAATTAAAAATATAAAATATGTTTTATCTTTAATTCCATTTTTGTGGTTTATTAGGGTGTGTGGTTTGTGAGAATTTGGATGAAATAACATTTATTTTTATTGAAAGTGTTTGTTAAATGCCTTTGAAAATAATATATTGATATTGAGTATGAAACTCATTCATATAAGATTATCTAAACCTATCAAGATCGATGGGTTTAAAAATATTTTCTCATTTAAACCGAAATCCATTGTTTTTTCAATTTAAAAATCAAACACCCATAACAATATCTATCCAAACTCAAAATCAACCATTACAAACACCCGTTAGCTTTTTGTCATTCAAAATCATTGATTAACATTAAGCATCTTATTTCATCGTGATAAATTATTAACAAATATATTTGTTGCAGTTATGAAATAGTTTAATCTAAAATAGTATGGATCAGTAACAACCCGGATTTATTATGTGTGCAAACCGTTGAATTGCTAATTATCAGGGGAATAGCTAAATGGAGCCATCAGCCATGGGGGAGGAGAGACTATGCCATGGGCCACCCCAGCCCATATTGTTATTAGTTCATATTGGCCCAATCTTTACATTCACATCATCACACATTCACATGTGACAATGTGACATGACCCACTGACTGGCCACTAGTCTCTCTGTATATGTTAACTATTTTTAATACTTGTATGATGTACGGATTGACTATATAGATATTGCATGATCGATTTTTTGTGTAAAGAAAATAAAAGTTGAATATGCTCCATGACATGCATTTAGTCACTCCAATGGTAGCTTAATAGTTAGAGGCATGTATTATAAAAGTATTGGTTAAGATCTAATATTGCTTTTTATATTGATAATTGTATCACTTAATCTAAAGTCATGATGGTGATACATGGTTCGTGTCGTTTTAAAATTTTCAACCACGTTTAGTTAGGTTAGTATATGAATAATTAATTAAATAATAAGTAATATTAAATTATAAATTAGAAACATCAATATATTATTATTATTTATTAATTAATTTAACATGTCTTATAAATTAGATCAAATAAGTATTCTTTTATATATTATAAATATCAATATGTTGCTATTTATATTTTTATATGAGAAATGTTTTTTTAAATTTGATTTACTATTATGGGTATTATTATAGGATCAATCGAAACATTTGATTGGTTAGAATTTATGTGTTTGATAGGTGGTAATTTTTTAAAGTGATACGTATTTATTTTTTAAATAGTTAATATTTATTTTTGGGTTGCTAGATTAAAAAAAAAAATTCACATTATTGAATTGTAAGCGTATTTAGATTAAAACTGAAAATAAGAATGACGATGGAAAAAGATAATAATTATGGTAATAATAAATATAATAGAATTTTTAATATAAGAGTTTTAATTATATTAAGTATCTATATCTATATATTAATTAATTATAAGATTATATTATTTATGGTATTTAAAAAAAAGAACACGTGTCGCTAAAATAAAATTCTACTTGTCTTTTAAAGGATGTCTCAATCCTGTTTTAATATATTGATAGATATGTAAACTTTCTTAACGGGGCAAAAAACCCTTACCACATCACCAAGTTACGGTTAAGTACAAAGATACACAGTTACATACTTACATACATTAGGCGGATCCATTGTATTAAAGGCGGAGGAGCCTGACCCCAACGACCTGTAGCCCAATAATGAAATTTCGATATATTTTATACCTGCTCTTGGCCAAAAATGAAAGAAAGAACCCAACGCGGAAAAGAAAGAACACAACGCTAAAAAGAATAAAATACCACAACGATGAAAATTTTTTAGTCCTCACTTTCTAAAATGTGTGTATCCGCCACTGGTTACATACTAAACTTTTTGACGACTCATTTTTCCCATAACTTGTTATTTGCCAAATTTTATACTATCTTTTGGTTCGACCCCTCATATACTCAGGGACGGATTTACAATGGGGGCAGTGTGGGCAGCTACCCCCACTCCAATTTCGGTACAATGTAATATGTTTTTATTTTAATGGTATATTTGTAATTTGCCTCTAGAAAAAATAAAGAATACATACGAATGCCACATTCGTTGTCATAAGCCGCTTCTTGGAAAGTCACTGATCTTGAAAGCATTAGTTTTGAGATAGATCACTCCATTATGTTGTTTAATATAATGCAACTCCTCAGTCACCTAAGCTAAACTTGGTATTCTCAACACCGACCTTTGATGATCCGACTAAACCCGACCTTGGGGAATGAAATTCTTTTAGGGGCCCATTTTCTATTCTCGAGTCAGGGCCCAAATTTTTTTAATTTTTTTAATTTTTATATTCTCGGAGACAACTCTTATAAGTATGACAAACGATTTCTAAATTTGCCCCATCGCAAAAAAAATTCTGACTCCGTCCCTACATATACTACTACCCATTTCGCAAATCTATCATTGTTGTTAATTGTTATAGACTTATAGTATAACATGGATTAGTTTGGTCGGATTACATTGTTTACATCGTTGTTACAATTTGCTCATGTTGGTTGTGTAAGATTGATAATGGATTGATTATTCTTTTCATTTTAACAGTTTAATTTACTGAAACGAATTCTTTTATTTGAGGTTTCATAAAATTAGGACCATCATAAAAATATTTATGTTTTTTTTTTATATATAACTTAAAATCAATTTTTTTAACCCTTTTTTTTTATGCAAACTCCTCAACAAAATATTTATAATCAATTTATTCAACTAGTCATTTTTAAATTGCTTATTCAACTATACATGCATATAATATATGATAATATGCAAGTGTTAAAACAATAAGACATGTTTGGAATCGAATTTATAACTAAAAAGAGTTTAAAAAATGATATTTCTGTTAATTATGTTATTTAATATTTATTCAGATAAGCTTAAAGAATAAAAATTTAATTCAATTAAAGATACCCTTTAGGACAAGTTAAATAGCTGTTATACTCTTGCATCAAGTTAAATTGCATAATAAACATAAACATCGCTAATATCCGTGGATAGAAAATTTGATTGAGTTTTAGGAGTGTTTGATTGATTCTTAGGGGATGTTTTTTGAACGTTGATTTAGGTCTGGACCTGCCAGAACCCAATATATAAAATTTAGGAAAAAACACCAATAGGTTTTGGGTTTGGATTAATATATGGTCATATAGATGTTGTTTGATTTATGGATATGAGTTTAGTAAATGGAAATAGGAGGTTTATACGTATCCTTAGTCTGCCCAAAAACCGGATTTTACCCAAACTGAACCCGATCCGAACCGGGTTTGGTCAAACCCCGGTTTAACCAATGCTACTTCAATTTGGTTGGGTCCATTAGTTAGAAGTAGCCTAGAACAAATAATTTATTATTATAAGTAAAAATGATATTTTTTAATTTCATACATTTTTTTCTCCTAAAGTTCTTCCCAATTTCATGTCGTAATAACTATATATGCTCGTTACCACAACTGTAAACTAGTTTTTTAAAAGTAATTGGAGCTGGCTTAGGAAATAGAAATAAGTTATATAAATACTTTTTTTAATAACCATATTTAGTATTTTAAGTTTTATTTATTTGTCTTTTTAGCCTACAAATGAATTTAAGTATATAAATATCTATAATATATAATCTATTGTATATCTTACACATATGATTTTTGCTCACTTCTTATTATTTTCATTCATGTTTCTATAATAATTTCAAGTCAATTAGGCATGCATAAAGCTTGTTATTAGCTTTTCAAGTCAATTAGGCATGCATAAAGCTTGTTATTAGCTTTTGAACATTTTGTACCTAAAAAACAAAAAACTTAATAAATGATAGTAGTAACAATAACAATTTACAGCTCATTTTAAACAAGATAGAAAAGTGGAGGCAGGTTGACGACCAATTAAAGGTTTCAAAGTCTACATATATAAACTAGTAGAAGGAATCATAAATCACCATTAGACATTAGGTCACACTGGATTTGATAAAGACAGATAGAGAAAAATATATATATATATATGGAATCATGGGATCGCAAATATGGGGGTTGTTGATTAACAAAATATGTGTACATTATGCATCACTGCTGGTACAGATAAAAAAAGAAGTATGCATCCACAACAAGTCACATAAGATCTGATATCTAAAGTCTAGCACAACATCGGCTTTATGGTTTAAAAAGACAAACAAGGGCAACTTTTTACTAGAATATAATAATATAAGTTAATAACCATTAACAACAGGAAATGTTTTGAATCATATGGTCTGATCAAGTATAATCAAACATCGCCACTTAAGGTTTCAAAAGACAAAACAACTCCATTCGCATTAACCATTAACACAATACATGTACAATTGAAAGCATATGACCATTATTATTATTATATTATATATAATATAATAATGAAAACTGATATGTACATACATAGTATCAAATTTGCAAATGGTGTTCACTAAATGAATAGTAATTTGGTGATTATTTAATGGGAAAATGTTATATGCTGTTAACATTATATATGTTGCACACAAATAAATATTTTAATGATAAAAAGCCCCCCCTGATTTTAATGTTTCCCCTCACAAACATTCACAAACATCACCTAACTATATACTGTTAACATCATATAAGTTATCCCCTTATTTAATTAGCTCATTTATTCTTATTTATCTTACTCATCTAGCCATCTAGGTACTAAGGGGTAAGGGTCTTGTATTTGTTGAGCGGAGTAGATTCAAAACCCCTGTTCTTTTCATATATATATTTTTTTCTATCCTCGATTGTTTCTTTATTAACGGTTTAATTATTAATAAAGTAAATGTTAAAAAAAATAATTTAATTTGATGGATTATTCGCATCTATTCTTTCATTAATAACCTTATAAACGTTTCATTTCGACTATGACTTTACTATATCTTTATTTTCAACCGTAAATTATTTTTGGTTTACAGTTTAGTCCATATTTTTTCTTAATAACCTTATAATTTACAAACGTTTCATTTGAAAATGATTTGGTTAAGCTTAAATTGAATTCGAATCGAAACCAAATTATCGGATTTGGTTTGGTTTATTCCTGATTACTTTAGTTTGATTTGGTTTATGATTTGAGCTTCTAAAATTGTCGAATTGAAAAAGAAAAAAAAAAACGAACCCAAAAATCAAAGAAACCTTAAATCGAATATTTGAATATTCATGGATTAACCCACCATACCCTATCTATAATTCACCCATAAAGCACTAATGAAGATGCGCTGATGGAGACTATTCAAGAATCACTTTCTACACTACATTCTTAATATAAAGTTGTATCCCTCCACCAGACCTTCATTATAGTTAAATATACCTTGACCTAATTAAAAAGCTAGGAGGCGTTGATGAAGCGATTCAAAAAGGTAAAAGAGGTCGTATTATGACGTGTAACTTTTGTTAAAAACTGTCATTCTCCACAAGGATTGGCTGCTTACAAAGGGCAAGGGCCCATGAGAAAAAGGCAGAGTGTTGAAGTAAATAAAGGTGGCTAGACACCATAACTCGTCACTATATGTGATGTTAACTTTTTCCTTTAAATTAATACAACCTTCAATGTAAGTTCTTGCAACAGACTTACCAAATTACGAAATGCATCATTTGTGGTAAACTTGATACGAAATAATTAGCCAATCATTGGATTCAAATCCCGCCCATCGAGCAATAATTGTTTTGACGAGGGAAACTTCATTGACACAACACGTACAAGATGAATAAATGTGAGGCCACTACAACTATAGGTTATTTCCATGCATTTTATTTTACCCTATATTTAATAAATGCATTAATTTCTTTTGTTAGTTTATTCGTACTTATATAAATAAATAGGGGTGTGTTAGATTTAGAACATCTCTTTTAAAAAGACCAAAAGATTTTCAGTCACACATTTCTCTTCACTATCTTCTTTTTTTGGTATGGTTTTTTAAATTTAATATTTTATTTTTCTTTTTGGTTTTTTAAATTTTTTTTTAATAAAAACCCATTCCAAAAAAATAAAAATTTTTCTATAGGTTATGTGTTGAAAATGGATGGAGATGGTACGAGCGTAGATCGTTTAGGGGGGTTTCGCCTTTATCGGTCGTATACCTCAACGGAATTTATAAAGGGGTTAGGGCTGAACGCATTTGAGAATGATTCGAATTTGATAGGCGGCGATACAAGATCTAACTTTTGGTCTAATTTATAAAGGGGAAGAGGTGGAGAGAGAAAGGGGAAATGTGTGACTAAGAATTGTTTTTTTGATCTTTTTGAAAGGTTGTTCTAAATTTAACTTTCTACTATATAAAATATATGTAAATATAAATTGTATAGATCAAAAAAATGCAAAAAATCTAAAAAGTCATAGCATTTTTTGCAATTAAATACATGCGAGTAAGTGTGTAGCAATCTTAATGTTTGTATACAAAACATAGCAAAATCTTATGTTTTTGTATGCATCTTTATAAGTATACAAGTCGATTGTGAAAAATCACGTGTGAAGAGATGATTTCTACACTAGAAAGACATACAAGTATAAAGTAAAGTATATATCCGAGACAAGTGCAGCATCACCAAGTCAGATGATAGATAATTGGCCGGTATAGACAGAAGCAAAAGGGACCAATAAAACAGACAAACGTTGGGCCCTAAATATGATTCATACAGAGTACAAGGATTAAGAATTCTAATTCCCGCATCTAAAAATAGATAGCACAATTTTTGTACAATATGCATCACCCTTCACGGCTTCAATTATATTCGGCTACACTAAGTTAAAAGTCAAAAGAAAAAACTTGTAGTCGTGCGCATATAACACTATTTTATTTATATTTGAATACACATGATACAACAAGGACATGCTATATATTAAGTTCACAGTTCCACATCCTTGCTGACTAGAAACAGAGTACTCTGCATAACTTACTAGCTAGGCAAACTTAATATGGAGAACGTAGACCATGATCCAAGTGTCCTTACCGGAAGAGATCGAGATCAGCTTCCCGTTTTCATTGCACATGAACGCCCAACTAGGTGAGTACCATTTCGTATCCGGTTTAAGCTTTAAATATGTCTCTGCATTCAAATGCCCCAATAATGATAACAGTTTATATTTATAGCTTTTCATGGTCATTTCATTCACTATAGTTTTTAATTTGATTCTGGTTTGCTCCTGATAAATTGTTTTTAAAAACTTATGCCTCATTCCTTATGCATGGGAGTTAATAGTTTCCCTTGCTGAAACAGCAGAATCATTAGAGGATATTTGGTTCATAGATTTTAAAGCCATATCTTGTTTTTGTCATATATGATATATCCATGACTGTTTTTTATCTGTTACTATATTCTTTTGATATAGATCGAAAAATATTGTTAATTGATTATGATTTGCATATAACAATTTAATTAATTTCGTTGAACCATATCTAAGATGGCTAAGTAATAAGGCGTCTTATAGGTCTGAGAATAGACCTGGGTTAGAACCTCAATGAGTAACATGAGGAGAAAAAGTCTACAAAACGGTCATGGAAATACGGATAATTAGACATGTTTATTAGAGTCAAAGACTTAACTTTTCGGTAGTAGTTTGAACAAGGATCCTTTTTCATTTAACCGTTTTTTAAATAATTTTCATCGGTTCTGAATCAAGTTACTTAAGTAGTATAAATAGTTACGAGTAATATAGAATAACCTCGCTAAATAAATCGTCGGCATATCAATAGTTATTAATGATTTTGTTCCAGGTGATTAAAATAAAAGTTAGATAAAAGAAGTATATAATTGACTTGATCATTATGATATTATAAGTACTTATTGATAAATTTATGTGTTGTACTTTAGCGAAACTTTTTTGTGTAGAAGTAAATAACACCACAACAAAAATATTATTTGTTTTGTTCTAAAAAAATATCATTTGTTCACACTTATTTTTTTTTTTTTTATATATTTCAAAAGTGAAAAATAATTTGTCAATTTGTTCATTTAAAAATGTGTAAAAAAAACTTAAAGAATTATAATAACATTCCTACTTAAAACTGTGTAAACAAAATCTTCACACTTATAAGTGTGAATAAATATCAAACTTATCCATATTTAAAAGTGTTGACATTAATTTGTAACAACCCCTTTCTTCATGTTCTCCTTGTACGAAGAAATTCGATGTTACAAATCGAGTTTCACACTTTAAATGTGAACAATTTATATATTTCTTCACACTTATAGGCATGAATATTTTTTTTCTTTTTTTTCCACATGTATAAGTATGAAACTTATGATAATTATTTGAATTTTTTCAAATTTATAAATGTAATGATTTTGAACATGTATTTAAATGTAAACAAAATGATAAATATTTTCATACTTTTTAAAAGTGCGAACAAATAGATGTAGACAAATAACATTTTTGTTGTAGTTTAAGTTTTGATCTAGTTTAGCTGAACCTTTTTTGTTTGTTTG
>JAOXNX010000019.1:21685146-21699533 GCA_028566075.1 Solidago caesia
AAAGTTTAGGATTATATCATTCAAAAATAAAGTTAAGTGGTTAAAACAATCATTGTATCAAAGTTAAGTGATTAAAAGGTTATTAACCCTATTATAAATAAGTGACAAAGGTATTTTAGTGCATTAAATGATGTCTATATTTCCTAAATTATCAAAAATATATCACTCACACTTACATTAAGTGTTTTACTCTAATTGATTCTGATTAATTTTTACCGAGTAAACAAATGCCATTTATATAGGCCATAACATAAGTGGGATTTGCGGGCACTAGTTATAGTGCATTAAATGATGTCTATATTTCCTAAATTATCATAAAGAGATTTGTTAACTAGTGCTCTTTCTACGAAAATTGATGTTTCGCTACTCTTTTACTATACAACTACGCTACAATTTTTCTTCTCTTATTCAATTTCTAGTGACGGTACACTTCACTTCATTGCACTACACTCTGCTCTCCAAGCCTCTTGCCATCCGGGTTCCACAGCATTAAGAAGTTCATTTTTCATGATTTGCATTTTTGCTTGAGAAAAAGAAAATCCCTCCTTAAGTCCGCCAATGCATTAAATGAAGTTTATATTTAAAGAAAGTTTGACTTCATTAAATGTATCATAACTACTGTTCCAAACGCAATTTATTATGAATTTATTGATATTGGTCGTTGGATAATTATTATGAATTGAATATTAAATGGAGATTTAAAAGTTGGTGAAGCCAAAAAAGCACCACATTGAATAATTTGATCCTGATGACAATAACAATCCAAATAAAGAAAATGATAAATCCTTCTAAAAATTTAACTAAAAATGATAAATCCTCTTAAAAATTAACTTAAAAATTCCTAAATATGATATCCACTAATTCTCTTTCCTAATCTTGCCCCTTGATTTTTTCACATGTCATCATCTCATGATTAGGAAGATTTTTAGGCAATTTAGTTAGGAGAATTAATTATTTCTCCAAAATAAATGAACAATAATGAACGGTTCCAACTCATTGATTGAAACCGATGGGAGCTCAAACAAACTAAATATAATAATTGTTTAATAAATCCTGAAAACTACAAATACATTACTTAAATTAAAATAATGCAACAAAGCTTAAAACAACTTTCTTTATTGTGACCATAACAGCATTACAAAGAAAATAAATTAAAAAAATACAAAATTAAAATAATAATTATTAAATATCCATCCATCTGCTTTTGAAACTGCAACATAACAGCTTGACTTTTAGCGAGACTTTCCGCAAGTAAAGGCGGCGCCAATGGACGACTGATGAAGAAAATGAAAATGGAGGCCTGCTCTAAAGACTAATGAGTAGAGTACAATTAGACTTACAGGAATGGTGAAAGGGCGCCCTTTATCAGATTTTTGTTTTTTTATTTTTATTTTTTGAATTTATATTTATATTATTATTTTTATTGTGTGTGAGAGGATAAAAACAAAACTCCCGTCTCAAATAGGAAGTTTGACCAATTTTTTTTTCCAAGAACGCCCCTCGGGACGGTGTAGAGGGGCGTGGACGTTCTGGAACGAAAAAATGCAAAAAAAACGTCCCCACTCCGGACAGTCTTAGTCCATTAAAGATGCTTTTCTTTTCTTCTTTGTTTTCCCGTCACTCTTGTCTAGTTTTTCTGACTTGGTTTTATTAGACTTGACACTAACTATACCACCTGAGGGTAAGCTTCCACTGCCATTTTTCAAAGCATTCTCAAAATCCACTTCTTCGTTGGAAATAGCATATCTATGAGAAGGCTCTGGATTCAACAAAGCACCACTTTTCACTTTGAAGTCGTCCTAAATTATGATCACAAGACAAATGTAAGTTCAAAGATCAGGCAGCAAGGCTCTTAAACTAGTGACGACAATTATGACATGTTACCTACGAAGACGATCAACAAACTCCTTAATTCATATTATTTAGCACACACATATATATATATATATATACACATATGTCCATCAAGATTCAGTAAACTTCGAAATAAAAAGAAAAGGAATTTTCAGGTCAATACGGCGCAACCATTTTTGCCACCGATAGCAGCAATGCAGCATAGGAAGATAGAAAGTGAGACCAAAACAAACCTTGACTTTCTTTGCGGCTTCAGCAAGATCTTCATCAACTGAAACCGAGTGTGGCCTCAAGAAAGCCTGGTAGCCAATAGACATGCAAAGGAATAATTAATCCATGTACATTGTAAAGTTGGGGGGAAAGGAGCAAGAGGAATGTCTAGAATAAAACTTCCTACTTTTTCGACTGGGGGCAAAGTTGCGCTAAACTGTTGTGTAGTTACCGACTCCAAATACTTGTAGAACTTCTTCATGACTTGCATGAAATACGACAATATCAGATGTTTTTCTAACTGCATCACCCCCTGTAGAAAATAGGCAGATAGTATACAGCCAAATAAAAAAAATTATTTAGAGTTAATTTAAAACAAATCAATCGAAAGACTTGAGGAACAAACCTCGACATAAGATACATCTTGGTTCTGCAAGCCCATGCATAACAACACAGAAGCCTGGACAGGCGATAAGTTAACCGGTAACTTCTCTTGGAAGTACAGGTATGCAAGTGGCAGTTTGAGATCTGATATCTGTCAAAGTTGGTAAAAATATAATATATATATATAGGATAATGACCTGTGCATGTAATGAACTATGCCAAAATGTTTATGCGATATAATGATTTAGTCGGACGTCTATGAAATGTAATAAACTTCTAAATCTGTCCAAAATATGTAAAAGGGTGGTGCCACGTCATGCCACGTCGGATGCCACATCACGCCATGTCAGATGCCACGTAATGAAGTTACATTTTTTGGACATATTTAGAAGTTAATTACATTGCATAGACGTCCGACTAAATCATTACATCGCATAAACATTTTGGCATAGTTTATTACATCCACAGGTCATTATCCCTATATATATATATATTATGTTAGGATTATTATTGATACAATATGCTAAGTAGACAAAACTGGTTTGCAACATTTAAATCTCTTTAATTACCAGATGGTGATGACCAAGAGAATTCACATAAGCTTCTAGCTTTCTCATACTGATGGGAGATTTAACGATATCATCATATATACCACCATGTGCGATGGTTGATGTAGACTTACTATCTGTGAAGTCGAGTTTTGGATGCAGAATACTACAAAAGAAAACAAAACAAAGAAAAAAACAAGAGTAGCCATATATATTATTTAAAGCATATCAAATTACTAGATGATAAGCTAAAATTTCCAACAAACTACCTCATTGCAAGATTATATTCCATTGTATTAAAACTTGGAGAGCACAAAAGTCTAGTAAAAGATGACCTGAAAGCTAAGAACATGAAAAAAAGAGGAAAAAATGGTCAATTGTCAATCTCAGAAAATCCTAGATCGATTTTTGAAAATTAAAAAAAAAAAAAAGTTTATGTAAAAGTGGATTGGCAGATTCATTTAATGAGCACTAATCTCCTATGTTGTTTTACTCAAAGATATAGATTTTAAATGTAACTATGTATTTTTTTTATATTATCATTATGTATTAGAACATTGGAAGCGCCACATCTACAGAAAATCATTATTTGATAGAAACGCGAACCTCGATAGAATGGACCAAAAAATCCAAGATCATCTGAACTGTTAACTTCGATATCATCCGTGTCCAGTGTTTTCAGCATCATACACGTATGCTCTCCGGTCACAGAATTCTGAAAAGCAAGCATAAACAAAGTCAGAATTGAGCAATTGAATGGAAATATATGTATATACCAGAAATTAACAAGCTTAATTGAATACAAGACTTAACTGGAACTTCGCATATGTAAAAGGGAAGAAACTTATGTTTCCCCCAGAAACGAAACAAGTCCAAAGTAAGCCCAAAAGAGACACCCAAGTAGTGGAGCTTCTCAGGTTGTTGTCTTAAATCAACACGCTCAAAAAGCAATGGAAGACCCGACCTGGGCTTTATGTTTTCTTCAAGCAATGACGCCTGGCATCCATACATATAATGTTTGTCAGGAAACAGTAATACTGAAAGAAAAAAAACCTAACCACTAGCAATAAGATATTACTTGCTTGGCCGCTTCAGTAATCTTGAGAGGTACAGATTTTGGAACGTTCATGACACCTGCTTCGGATTTGGAACTATTTGTCTTTACAAATTGACCCTTAAAGTACCTACAACAATATATCATAATTCAGGCTCTGTGTCTTACCAGTACACTTGAGACTCTACTAGGTAACACGTTATAAATATTCAAAAAACATTTAATATAAACAGCACATGTGTATGGTACCTCGCCAGCAATTCTATCGCAACTGATCCGTATCCTTTCTGCAATAATGAAATATGATGATCATTTACACTACAAACATATATAGCAAATAAAAGAAAATAAAATACCCTCATTGCATCTGGATGTGTCGCAATGCGGACGATTCTAGCACCAGAAAGACTTGCAAAGTTTGTATCTTGAAACTGTTCACAAAACTTCCATGGAATTTGGTCTCCAGAAGGTTGATGACCAGCACTTAAACTTCTCATGACTGAAGCCTTGGAAATATTTCCTTCAAGACATACCTTTACAACAATCACCAGACAACGATATAAATATGAAGCTCGCACCGTCGGTATTTACTTGTAAGCTTTTAAAAGAGAAAGAAAAGCAGACCTGGATAACACAAAAGATATCTGGGTCCTTTAACTTGTTGAAAGGACCTGCATATTTATAACTTCTTAGAAATATAACGTAGGGGTAATAGATATGAAGTTATGAATGAATAAGCAAAAAGAAACAAACAACCTATGTGTCAGACTATAAAATGTGAAACAATATTTAAACTGTTTAGATTTCTGAAATATGATAAATATAAAAAAAAAAAAAAAATAAAGAAGAAAAAAGTGTACCAAGTAGAAATCTAACATAGGGGTAATAGATATGAAGTTATTAATAAATAATCAAAAAGAAACAACCTACGTGCCAGGGTGCCAGACAATAAAATAAGTAAGTAAACACCCAATGCCGTCTTCCACGGATTTTTGGTCCCAATACCGTATGGTGGAGGTTGAAATGTAGACAGCCTTACCCCTTCCATGACGGTGTAGAGAGGCTGCTTCCAGGTTCTATCTAAATGATAGAAAAGGACCTACAGCCTTGCAAGGCATGAGGAAAGAACCCTTGATCTCTGTCTCCAGAGGCAAGGGTGTTAACTACTTATCGAACCTGGCTGGTTGTGTCAGACAATATAATGTGAAACAATATTTTTGACTGTTTTTCTGCAATACGATAACTATAAAGAAAAACCAAGAGGAGAAAAGTGTACCAAGTAACACAAACAATTGATGAGCTGGTGCGTCAGCCAACAATTGAAGATCATTTGGAGAATTCTTGTAATGAGAAGCAGCAAATAAAGCCATCATACTCTGAATAAAGAGTATGCGTGAGAGAGAATATGTAAACAGATCTAGACATGAATGATTACATACAACTAAAAGCATGATCAAATGGAACCGTCAATACCTGCAGAAATAACTCGGTCGATTCATGATATGAGAAAAGCGTATCTCGGTTAACATAATAAAGATCACACTCACTGGGGAGAGACAACCTATTAGAACAAACAACAGAATATTGGTGAATATAAGCAGTTTAAGTTATCTCAAATGTTTTAAAAACTTTTCCCACGTTTTAATTTCAGGGATGGAATTTTTTATGTCGAGACAGAGTAAATTGTTAAGCCATGATTCAACTGGATCACCGGGTGCATATCTGATAGCTTCACTCAACTCTATCTTACTGAAACGTCGGACTGCAATGGAACGAATCAAACCAGTTAAGATTATTGTTGGATCATAAACCCGATGTGATAAAAGTTAGTATTGGATCATAAACATTATTTGATCAAAACTCAACTAGTTATTTCAGCCTCTTTCATATTAAACCTCTTAAACAAATCAAGTCTAGAAGACTCTCATTGCTAATAGTTATATGCTATCGATAACTAATGCATGCTAAATTTTCTAAATCACGACACTTTCATACCAGAACGAACATCACTCGTATCTGTAGATGTTTCACTTTGCTGTTCCAGTGGCTGCAAAAGCTTTAAGGATAGAGATCGCCCTGTACCTTCATAGCTTCAAGAAATAAAAGATACACACGAGTTCAAGATTATGCAAAAAAATATGTGAGGTATATTAATATAAAACATATTGCCACCACCCCCACTGTATGCATGACTCATGAGGGAAAGCCACGACATGTATGGTATCCAATATGCGTTTCAGTAGTAAAATTTGGATGTAAACGGTTTCGGTACAGACCAGTTTGGTACTGGTTCAGTACCGGAAAAACCGAACTTGGTACCAAAAGTTAAGAATATAAAGGTTTTTTTATCACCACATGTGTTTGACATTTTGATACTTTTGATAAGATGTATAAATTCGGTTCCATACAATACCATATCGTAAAACAGGTTCTGGTACCGCCTTCCTAGTCCAGTTCGGTCTTCAATTCACAGATTCAGTTTCTGTACGGGATTGGTACCGAGGTCATCTCTACCCACCGTGTGTACACGTATTTTGTAAGTAATAAAAATGTGTGTGCATGTGTTATATTCATACCCATTAACTGTGGAAGAAAGAAAAACCAAATAAGGCCCGATCAAAGACTTGACAACTGGCAGTGGAATAGCCGCAGCTTCATCAACAACCAAAAGTTCAACTTGCGACAGTTTTCCGTGTTCATGAGGTTGTATATACTACAAGCACAGAAATGGTTGTAAATATGGAGATGGGACTGATCCAGTTCAGTAACCAACCAATAAGCAAAATCGTATTGTGCAATAATGAAGCCCCCACAATAAGAGATGGCATAAAAGTGTGAAACAGCAACTTATCACAAAACAAAGTTTTTTATGACACATTTATAATAATTTGGATACAGACCTGGATTGTTTGTCTATGTTGTTTGTAGATATTTATTCTATTAACCACGTTTTTGAGTTCTGAATCCGAACTTCTCACAATATCATAATCCAAGTGCTCCTGAAAATTGGTGTCATTGAAGCAAGCCATTAAGATATATCATCATGATTATATGAGATGGAAGAAATCACGCACAGAAATTCCTTTCAAAGTTTAAAGAGCTTCGAAAAAAGATAAGCAAAAGAGAGGCGATTAACTAGTTACAGTATGAACTGGCATGCTATCTCCTTCTGCAACTAGTCCAAAATATTTTCTATTATCTTTTGACGGTTTGGCTATGGAAACCAATGGTAAGGGAGGCAGGGGGCAGGGTGCGGTATGAGAAAGGAGAGAAGGTTATGTGTCACACTCTTACTGCGGAGGAAAGATAGGATGATGTGGCCCAATTCTAATGGAGCTCCTTAACTTTAAAATATGTTTGATATAATATATCCTATACACAGACATAGATATAAAAAGGTAGAAACAACTTTCACCTTGTAATTGAGCATATCAAATCCCTTTGTTACAAACTGAAACAGAGTTTTGAGATTTTCTGGGCTAGGGGCAGTGACAAAAATATTTGAATACCTACGTATTCACAAGTTGGTTAGATCAAAAGATTCAACAGAAATCAATGATCGAGTTGCATGTCAAGGGTGGAGTTGTTACCCTGCAGCAACAGCTCCAGCGATTGCAAGACCAAGAGCAGCCGACTTCCCACGCCCACGACCAGCAAGCAAAGCCACGGTGTGACAAAGTGTCTTGTCCAAAATCTTGACAAGAAAATTCATAACAGCTTTGCCCTAAATAAGTAAAAGATTCAAGGAAATTGAAAATGCAGCTATTGATGAATGCCAGTAATTAAAAACTAGAAAACGGTACCATTATTATTAGTAAAAGGAACAAAGAGGTGAGAAAGTGTAAGCACCTGATCCAATGTGCAACACTTTTTCATCAATGGGCCGGTAGGGAAGCAATCTTTTAACTCCTCCTTCAGGTCTTCCAGTTTACATTTTGCTTCCGGGAGATCCTTTGAGTAGCAACAAGAAGCAAACATAAGATTACGGATCCAAAAGGACTTTTTTTAAAAAGAAGCCTGACATTAAGCAGCAAGCAAACAGATTCATAAAATGTACCTCCTGTATTGGGACTGGCATGACCGACTTCATATGAGATGAGATGGGTAATATATTCAACTCATCATCCATGAAAATACAAGATACGCACGATGCAAGAGAAAGTATGAAACGCTCATTGAAGCGTCCAGTGGCCTCCCATGGATGAGATTCTGTACGGAATCTAGCATGAACATCCTACAAGAAGCACCACTTGCTGTCTAGTTAGTTACAAAACATGATTGATTGATCTGACAATGTTACCTACATATCAGTTGAAGGTGGTTGACACTATCTAATTTGAAAATTTGAGTTAAAAAAACTAGTAGAATAGCATTAATTTCAAGCGCACACACACCAAACTCTCCCTCTCACCCAAACTCGCATATCACGAAACACACATACATACTTTTCTTCTTCAGCAAGAATCGAAACCTTGTTTATCTACATGTTTATATATAATCTGTTACTGAAGCATCTCAACGACATCATAAACAACTACCAAAATGTCTGCAAGCTTCGAGATTTTTACGTCCAAAAGTTTTACAAACCCATAATACAGCTAACCCCCAAGTTTAACAGATTTTCATCAACAAAGCCTACCACTTTTTTTATTGATTTTGTAGTTTTTCATAAACATTCTTTATAAATGGATTACTTGTTTTTTAGCTCAATCTAGAGTCTATTAAGTTAACCTTCTGATTACATACTAATAGACAAGCTAAAAAAAGAAACATATGTATGGAGATTTAGCCATACCATGACCATGGTGTATAGACTAGTCAGTGAACGCAAGGTACGAAGCAATAGAACAATCAATCCACCACCTTCAACTGTTTCTAAAGTTCTTGCTAGAAGATTTGGTGTCAAAGCCTCAAAATCCTAAATAAAACAAGTACTTACATTACGTTGCAGCAGCGCATATGATCAAATATTTTTTTGGGTAAAAAGGATATGTACCTGCAATATACACATGGCATATGTATTCCCAAGAATTCTGTCAGAATCCTTGTAGCGGCAATACTCAATTCTTGCGGTTTCAAGAAATAGAGAAAAGGTTCCAGCCTTGTCACTATCTAAAAGTCCTTTGCGCACAAGAGCCTTCACCTGCTTGGCCTGTTTTTTCTTATGACTGCAACATTTTCATTCCATTAGGAAAAGAAAACAATCCAAATGATTCTAAAATAAAAAAGCAAGGTTAGAATAAGAATTACCGACCTGCTAAGCTCAAGTTTATCCCTGTAACACCATAAAACCTTAAAATTAGTACTAGACTTTCCAGTTGATTCTTTGCGAAGCATGTAGTGGAGGTTCACAATCTGTACGTACACATCACAGTTAAAACACACATAACCATGATTAATTATTATCACACCTTGTATATATAAACTAGCTAGCAGTACGTAGAGTTATTGTGTTTAGTTTTGATGACCTGGTCGAAGGACTTGTCACCGATAATAACGAACATGGAACGGTGTTTACTTCTGATTCCGTTTTGAATCAGTGTTATTATTCGTTCATCCACTTTCTTAATCGTCATGCCGTCTTTTGCTATGTTTGTTTTCTGCAAAACAATAATTTTTAATACTCTGCATTTTAATTTAATGGCGGCCTTTGTCTTTCATGGGCCTCTAATTAGACCATGGTATATTTGGTCCGGTCGGTTGGATATTGTAAGAACTTTTTGGCGGGGTGGTTGTAAAATTTATAACTTCATGTTGAAAGTTGAAAAAAAAATAAAACACACAAATTAACTAAACTACCATTAATTAGTTAAGGTTGATGATTCGTACACCACTAACTTTTAGCTATACACCACCAAACATGCTTTAAGTTGTTGTACAGTACAATAACTTAAAGCATGTTTAGTGGTGTACAACTAAAAATTGATGGTGTACGGATCACTGTCCATTAGTTAAATCACCACCAACCCTTAATTAGGGCTGTAAACTGTTGGTGATTTTTAGGTTTTATAAAATATATTTTGACATATGAAACATGCATATAATATAAGATCAAATTAATGGAAACGTAAAAATAAAATAATCACCAAACAAGGATCCATATGTATTATATGATCAAAGAAAACATAGAAACAAATATGGGATGAGAACCACCTTCTTTGTTGATCAATGAAGAAAAAAAGATATATGTGATTGTCTCTTTGGTAGTCCACACTACACTTCAAGCAACGTCAAATAGATGCTACTTCAAGTATCAATAATAAATAAAAGTCTTTGTTGTTTCGATTTCTATGTGCGACGGCCAAGAAAAAAAAAAAAACTTTCTTTTTCGTTTTTTTGCTCACGACGGCTGCCCAAAAAAACTATGTCTCAACTTTTGATTTTTATTTTTTATATATTAATTAATTAATTATTTGGTTAATTAATATTAAACCTAAATAATTAATATTATTACATAAAAGGTTTTGGGCTTAAACTTGGGCTTGGGTCAAATATTTAATGAACTTAATAAATAAATTATTTCATGAGCCCAATAAATATTTGTCAAGACAAGTCCAATTAATTTAAGTCTAACCGTCTTTTAATTCTTGATACTTGTATAATTACATACATACAATATATATGTATTATAAATGACGTCTAGGTGTATATGTGTGTGACCCCGAAAGCTCACATGAATTTAGCCATATAGTTATGTTTTGTACCTTGCGTATAAATCCTACATAAGGCCATATGTGCTCTACAATACCTGTTGAAAACAGCCTACTGACTTGGTCCTTTATGCGACAAAGTAAGCATTTCTGATTATTCTTGACTAACAGCAAGTAATGTACAGTATTTTGTGGTAATCACCTAAACCTACGTAAATAATAGGACTATATGTCTATATATGCAACTAATTAAGCCTAAATTAGACAACCATATTAATCTAGAGTATTTAATTACGTACTGATAGTAATTTTGTCATCAATGCTAATATAGTCGTCAAAGACATGAAAATACTACACACACATATATATATACTTGTTTTTAGGTCTGTCTAATAAACAGGTGGTTTCAAATCAAATAGCATATGACTTTCGTTTGGATTTAACTTTTTAAAAATAAAAGTATATGGAATAGACAATGTTAGTTTATCTAAAATCGACTAATTAACAAAAATTTTTTTTTGTATTTTTGGATCTTTCATTGAAGAAATAAAATGAAACATTAACACAAGTTTTATATAAAAAGTACACAACAATTATATATGTTATCGAAAGTATTTAAATTAAAACACTACTAGAAAAATGAGCAAATGTGACCAAATGTTATAGGGAGGACATAAAGTCCTCGCTAAAAGTCACTAAAAGACAAAAAAAAATTAGGGAGAGTTGATTTTTTTGTTTGACTAACCTTTTCGCGAGGACAGTCCTCGCCAAATGTCAAAAATATTTTTTGTTTCCATTTTTTTTAAATAAGAGTCAAAGTCAGATGTAAGAAAATGGTTAAAATTAGTTGACCAAATCCTATTGCGAGGACTGTCCTCGCTAAAGATTTTCTAAAATAAAAAACAAATTGTTTTTATACCATTTTAAAACTTTTAATTCCTTCCATACATAAAATAAAAGTAGATGGAATAGACAATGTTAGTTTATCTAAAATCGACTAATTAACAAATTTTTTTTTTTTGTGTTTTTGGATATTTCATTGAAGAAATAAAATGAAACATTAACACAAGTTTTATATAAAAAGTACACAACAATTATATATGTTATCGCAAATATTTAAATTAAAATTATATACTAGTATTTCAAAAGAGTTTCATCAAATTACAAGCAAATATAAAAAACATTACATATGATAAACGACTAACTATATATGAGTACCTACTCATATTTAGAGAAACAATTGATTAAAATCAAATATTGATTTCTATTTAAATAATTCTTATATGAAAAGTTCGTTACAGATTTATTTAAATAACCCTATTTAACTATTACAACTTCAAGAAGCTATCGACACACTATATATGATTAAAATACATAATCAATATTAAAAATGCGCATATAAACACCCACTAATTTTGTTATCGCTTAATGTGATTACACCGATGCAATTGTGATCTCATATTTCTTCATAATCGGTGTTCCCGTTACTATTGTAGATTTGGATACCGCTTCAGATGAAGAAAAATCTGAGCCACCAACATTCCATGCCATTTGAACTAAAGAATCACCTGCCTCACTAACCCCCCCTGAAAACAGATGTGTGAAAGGATTTAGAGGCTCCGGAACCTCTAAAGCCCCTTCCAACATTTTCACAACGATGCTCATCACAGGCCTACTCTCGGGCTTATACTGAACACAACAAAAAGCCACCTTAAGCATCCTCTCCGCAACTTCTTCGTCCTCCTTTGCAATCCCACAAGCTATCATCAAATCCTTCAATTGTTTCTTTTCATATTTGCGCCATGCCCATACTGGGAACCATCCTTGGCTTTCAACAAGACTCGTGTCCATGTTTCTTCTCCTTCCGATGATCTCAAAAAGTAGCATCCCGAAACTATAAACATCACATTTGGGTGTAACTGGGAGAGCCATCCATAGCTCGGGTGCTGCATAGCCAGGGGTACCCCGTCCTCTGGTCATAGTTATGTGAGAACTATCCCTGTTGCAAAGTTTGGCTAAACCAAAATCGGCTACTTTTGCACAAAATTTGGAATCCAACAAGATGTTTTCTGGTTTGATATCATAGTGGACTATTCTTTGATGACATTCTTCGTGCAAGTATGTGATACCTCTTGCCGTCCCCAGTGCAATCTCATGGAGCTTCTCAAACCCTATAATAGTTTTTTTGTCGGCTTTAAACAAATAGTTATCCAAAGAGCCATTTACCATAAACTCGTATACAAGAGCTTTTAAACCTGACTCAAAACAAAATCCGTATAGCCTAATCAGATTAAAGTGATGGGTTCTTCCCATTGTGCTCATTTCAGCCATGAATTGTTGCTCAATGCTCTTGTCAGAAGTCCAATTTAGTACTTTCACTGCAACAGGTGTGTTGTTACTGATGATACCCTTGTAAACAGTCCCAAACCCACCTGAACCCAGTTTGATGGTAAAGTTGTCTGTGGCTATTATTAGCTGCTGAGAGGTGAACTGAATTGGCTTTTCCCTTTCCATGTCATCCAGGAAACGGGCCATGGCCAGGGTAGTAAACTGAGAGTCGTTTACTTCTTTTTTGAAGAGCCCAGAGTCGTTTTCTTCTTTTTTGAACAGCCCAGAGTCGTTTTCTTCTTTTTTGAACAGCCCAGAGTCATTTCCTAAAGGCTCCTTTTTTTTCTTAGAAGATCTTCCACCACATAATAATCCGCAGATGCGGGAAAATAATTTAAGTAATCCGCAGGATAATCCACAGATACAGTAAAAAAAACGAATTAATCCATAGAAAAATCCGCGGATGCGGTTTCTACATATGATCAGCGTTACAAAAACACCTGCAAAATAGAAACCTAGTACATGAGATTTAAATATATGTTAGGCATGTTAAGGCATCCTAATGGTCTGACAAGAGACCTGGTTCAAACCTTATTGGGTAAAAACCTTTCAATTTTTATTTATTCTTAACTATAATACCCCTAAATACTTTTTTCACATAAATACATTTCAAAGGTCTTTGCAAAAAGTAATGGTAAAATTATGATCGAATATATATGTATATAATAATTATGTGTCATTTTTATTATGAACACTCATTTTGGGACATATGTGGTAATATCTAATGAATTTGTCCATTGTAATGTAAACCTCATCGTGAATGTCATGTTGCTTTATTATATGGATACATATTGTAGTTTATAGTTAGTAATTAATTTGATATTTGATTTTGTATAAATAAGAAGATAATATGTTTTTTGACAATTTTATTATTCCACCCGTCACAATTTAAATGTCATAATTTGATTTTTTGGCTTTTTTTTTTTTAATATTTTGACTGTAAATATTTTTGTTCGTGTTATATAAAGACTTGATGTAAAATGTATGAATGGATTGGGTTATAAATGTATTTTATATTGATATAACTTTCATTAGGTATTATATAAAACAAACAAAAATATTTACGGTCAAAGTTGAAAAAAAAATACTCAAAATGTCAAGCTATGAAATCTAAATTGGTACAGATGAAGTATTACAATAAATAAAGATGTTTTATGAATATTTAATTTCACATCGTAGTTATACAAATATATAACAAACATATTTTACGAACTATATATAGTTAAAAACCATTTTCAAATTATAATATCATCATTTTTAAGTATGTAATATTTATATTTAACTTTACACCATCATTAT
>JAOXNX010000019.1:21722172-21733212 GCA_028566075.1 Solidago caesia
CATAATATCTTGTGCATGTGGTACAATTAATTAAAGCCATTTTTGTAACTTACATAATTATCTCTTAAGTTTTTATAACATCTTTTTAATTAGTAAAATTAAAGAAAAAAAATTGGAACTCTAAATTAGAAAAATTAATAATCTTTAAAAATGTCTTTTTAAAAAAGATTTTTTAAAACTAAGTTTTACTAATTAATTGTATATTTAATATAAATTTTGTACCACATGCATAAAAAGATATTTAATTAATAAAACTTTTGTCATTATTAATTAGAACTTTTGTAAAGATCTTTAATTATTAAAACTTTTTTTGTAAAACATCTCTTATACAATCAATTGTAAAAGTTTTGTAAAATTTCTTAGTTAATCTTTATTTAATAAACTTTTGTACAATTAATAATTAATTGTATAACTAATAAATTTTTGTAACATCTCTTAATTGATTGTAATTTCAACCACGCTGCATGGTACGGAAAGAATGCTATTATTTGATATAAAAAAAAAAGACAATTAATTTTATATGCTAACCACTTATTTCAATAATGTATGGATAAATGATATCATTACACATAAAACTATTTTAAAAGTTTTATCGTTTACTTTTCTATGTATAGAAAAGTAAGTAACACTCAATGCCGTCTTTAAGACTTTAATAAGTTTTGGGTTTCAATACCGTCTACGACGGTGTATGGGGGAGGTTGAGATGTAAACAGTCATACCTCTACCTTAGGTATCTAAGGTAGAGAGGTTGTTTTCAGGATCAACCTAAGGTAAAAAAGGACCTTCGGTCTTTCAGATAATGCGGATCGAACCCGTGACCTCTGTCTCCAAACATAAAGATATTAACCACTTGATTCAACTTTCTTATCTAACAAATATAAAAAGTAGGCATGGATATATGACATAAACAGGATATGAGTGTAGAATATATGAGCCAATCATTTATTGGGTTTTTTTTTTTTTTTTGGACACACGCATAGGGTTGTAATTAAATAAAAACTAGAAAAATATTAAAAACCATGGGACAAATCTCAGCCACACATTTCTTTCTACTTATTGTTTTCCTTTTTCTCTTTTTATTTTTTTTACTTTGTTTTTTTCATTTTTAATTTTTTAAAATTTTTTTTATATTTTTTTAAAATAAAAACCCACTCCAAAAAAAAAAATACGGTACGGGCGTAGCCCTCAAGGGTATTAATAAGGGGTAGCTGGTGGGGTGATGGGTTATAGGGGGTGATCGGTGATGGGGTGATATACCTAACAGGCTCCGTTCTTAGCCGCACGGCCTCCGCCCGAAAATTAAAAAGTCGTCAAAAGTATATCGGATGACCTCTCTAATGAAAGATGAAGAAAATTTAAGAACACTCATATAATTTTCATAATTTATCGATTCACGGTTTTTGAGATAAAAGATTTTGAATGAATTATATGAAACTAGTGATTTATGGAAGAGAGAGAAAAAAGGGGGATGTGTGACTAAGAATTGTCCTTAATTTTCATCTTAATTATGGTTTGCAAATGAACATTTACCCAGACACATATATCAATGTTTATTAAACTAAGATTTTCATTTCAGAATGAAAGATTCATATAATATTTTTAAGTTTTCATAGTGCATGCATTTTTCCTTCTAAAAAGAAACGTTCAGCTCAAACATTATGCAAGGGTAAACTTATGCCCAAATGAATTAATAAGTTAAAGCTTATAAAATTGAATACGTAATGATACTCACCGAGTACGGTGTTCATGTGTAACGAAAATGAGTGGCTGATCTCGAGCTGATCTTCCGGTTAGGATACTTGGATCGTAGTCTAAATTCATCTCCATATAGGAAATGTACAGTTTGCCTAGTAAGTTATGCAGAGTACTCTGTAGCCACCATGTACCAAGGAAAACAAGTTTTTGTAGCCAAGGGGGGGATGCAAACTACGAAGATATATCTAGCATGTCGCTTAATGATGTTACTATCGCTTTACAGGTTATTTTATCAAAAGGTAGTACGTTAAGAACATATGCTAATTACTATATATATATAGTTATATACAATTTTCCAATTCCAGGACCATAGGAATAGTAACTTATGGTCCCCCATTAACTATTTTGTTTTCTTGTAATTGTAATAACTTATGGTCCCCCGTTAACTCTTTTTTTTTTCTTTTTTTCCTCTCGTTTTTTTTTTCTTTTTCTTTTTCTAATGTTTTTTTTTATATAATAGTTTTAATGGTTTTAGCTTTTAAAATTTATGTTGCATTGTTCAGTCATTTGTTTATTATGGTCTGATTGTATCTATTGTCATGTTAAAATTTCTAGCCCCGTTGTAGTTAAAAGTTATAACAACTCTTTTTCAAAAATATATTATTTTTGAATGTTTATCAACATATAATCCTTAATAGACTTTCGTGTTTTAAACACATATAGCAGAGTTTTATGCCTTAAATATGTAAAATGGATCACTTTTTTTTATTTGTATAATATATGATTATGCAGATTTTAAAAAAAATAAAAATTTGTTCCCGTCATAACGTGGGCGGGAACCAACTAGTTGTTATTAAACTAATAAGAGTATAAAGTCAATTGATGGCACTAAGTCATAAAATTTGACTCGTATTCTCTTCTTGCGCATACTGCCGGGAACTTTTGTCCATTTCCATGAAACTCTCCTTTTTCCTTTTTTTCTTAAATGAGTTAGAAATTACGTAGTACTAAATTGTTAAATTAATTCTAATATTAATATCTTACGTCCGAAATATTCGAAGAAGTATTTTTAAGGGGTAAATGAGTACCCAATGACTCTTTTTTTTTTTTTTTTATCAGTTTTATTTACAGTAACAAGTTATTTGTTTAGAACATGATTCGAACTTGAAATCTATGTGATTAAGAACACTCATTTTCATTAAATTATTCTGTGATGGTTTAGTAAAACACATCTAAGTATGATATAATTCCAGCATAACATTGCTTAAAACAAATGTGGATGCAAGTGTAGGGACTTTGTATACTTTAATTTGTGTCTCAATGGATCATGAACCATGGTTTCAAAAGTTGGAAAAGTGTTGTGTGGTTTTATCGGATCATGATTCCATACGTGTGCTCAAATGGGTATTGTCTCAATGGACCAGAACCATGGTTTCAAAAGTTGGAAAAATGTTGTGTGGCTTATCGGATCATGATTCCATACGGGTGCTCAAATGGGTACACAAGAAAAAAGACAGGCAAATAACTTGAATCATGCTAAATTGCTAATTAAGCATTTGATGGACATTTAGACCGTACCGCAAGGATTAAGGTTCTTGAGAAACATCCTACATTTCAATGAAAATTCTTTTATCTATTCAAGCCATCTTCCCCTTTTTCAAGATTAAGAACTTTGAAATATCAAAGTTGTCCTTACCACATAACCATTAATGATTAATATATATTTTCCTTAAATATTTAGTCAACCTTTTACTTCATTTAATCACCAACTTAATTTATATAACATATTTTTTTAACTTTTAATTGTAAAAATATTATTTTCAAAATTTATTTTAATTACTTCATATTTTTTTTACAAATGATATCGGTCCAACTGGTTAATGCATCCCTAGTTTACCTACATGTCTTTGGTTCGATTCTTTAGAGTGACAAGTCTGTGAGGTTTTTTCTCTGAAATGTCTGCTCATCTTTTAAACCCTATAAGAAGGAGTGCAATTGACACTTGGCAGTGCCTCACCCTTATATGGTGAGTTGTTTCCTGATGTCGCTACTCGACCAACCGTTCAAAAATATATATATTATTTTCAAAAATTATCATAATTCTTAGTTATGAAATTACAAAGTACTTTTTACCCAATCATTATGATGCATAATTCTTTTGGATGAAAATTACGGAAACATAAAATGTGATAAACGAAATCGCCACATAAATAATATTTAATCCCTTATAACCCCTCTTGTAATATCATTTTTGTTCTTATACAATCAACATAGCTAAAAGCTAATAAACATAGTCCACCAAAAATACCTTTAATGAATTACTCCATATTTTACAGCATCTATCTCTCAACTTATAAAAAAACCTAATATATGGCAACATTATGCTCTACAATTACAACTACATGTGATCCTATGATACCGGGAAAAGAAGTCAATGTATATTTACTCCGTGGATTTTGCAAAGTAAATAGAACATAAAAATAAAAATGCAATTTGATAGGTAAAAAATAAAAAACCAATGCAAGAGGTTGGCATTTATAGCATTGGCCAAATTCACCTTGGGTCAAACACTTTGTATAGACTATATAGGATGTGATCTACTGAAGCACCATAATTGGATTGATATTTGCTAAATCAAGACTTGGTGAATTTCTCTATATGCAAGTAGTCAATGTGTTGTAATAATTATTTCCAATCAAAATTTGTCCTTTATACACTCTACTTCTCAAGCAAGTCTGACTCAACAATGGAAACCCTTGCCAATTGCCATTCTATTAATTATTATACTCTTGACCAAAAAAAAACCCAAGTTATGGAGAGAATGTTCGGTCACTGCCATCTTCAATAGCCACCCATGCCAGGAGGAGCCAGTGCTGGTGCTTCGTTTTCATCCTTAGGAAGTTCAACAACCACGGCTTCTGTTGTAGTCAATAATGATGATACACTAACAAAGATCAAGAAAAATATGTCAATAACTATCCACATACGGTCAAGATATCCTGGGAGTTGACGAAATGGTGAAATTACCTAGCTGCATCTACTAATGCCGTTCTGATAACCTTCACAGGGTCGATAATTCCTTCCTTCACCATATCCACATATAAACCTGTTTTCAATGAAAATAAGATTTTAATTTAGCCACAAAAGAATAGCACACACAACCTAGCAATTTGGTTCTTGGGTCATCTTCGTGATATACTCATACATGTTGTGTGTCATGTAAAAAAAAAAAAGAGAGAGAAAGGAGAACCTTTGGCAGCATCATAACCAAGATCATGGTTGTCCTGCTCCAACAGTTTCCCTACAACAACAGCACCCTCAACTCCAGCATTGCAGGCGATTGTGTGCACCGGAGACTTCAAATACAGAACAGAACAAATATGTAGCCCATCAGAACAAGCTGTTTTAGATGAATGGATAACCTAAATTCAGATTAATAAAGACATTAACTGAAAAAAGTACCATACCTTAAGAGCATTTTGGATAATTTGAACACCTATCTTCTGATCAAAATTGGCGGTGGGCAAATTTGACAGCTCCTTTGAGGCATATAGAAGAGCAACACCACCACCTGCATACAGACACAAGTATAAAAAAAGTCAAGGAAGAATGCAGAGAATCATGTGGCGTATGAAAGAGCTAAATATAGTGAAATTACCTGGCACGATGCCTTCTTCTACTGCCGCCTTTGTAGCATTTAAAGCATCAGCAACTCTATCTTTCTTCTCGCCAACCTCTGCTTCGCTGGCTCCTCCAATCTGATTAATACAAAATCAATACATTATTTTCATGACAAACACAAAGTACCATCAAGTTCGACTAGAAACAAAAAGTAAACCTTCAAGACAGCAACACCACCGGAAAGCTTTGCTAATCTCTCTTGAATCTTCTCTTTATCATAATCAGAGGTGCTTAATTCGATTGAAGATCTCAACTGAAACATAATACAGGTTAGTCATGATAGAGAGATGAAAAACCATGAACCAGCTACCAATTGCAAAACAAACCTGCTCGCATCTTTCTTCGATAGCTTTCTTGTCACCAGCACCGTCAAGGACAACTGTGTCGTCTTTTGATACGGTGACCTAAGTAAAAATTTCACAAATAAGCTGGATAACATCAGTATTAAGCTTAAAAACAAGTGCTTCTTTTTTCTTCGCCCGTATGTAAAAAGCAGGGGTAGGAAGTCAAGATTAACCTTTTTGCAAGTTCCAAGCATTTCTAGTCCCACTTTCTCAAGATTCATACCAAGCTCTTCTGTAATCACCTGGTTAGTGGTTACAAGTTAAAACAACTTTGTTACAATCAAATAACGAACCAAAACACCATCAATTGGGAAAAGAGTACAATATACAAATATGTTAAAAAAAAAACTACCTCTCCTCCAGTAAGGATTGCAAGGTCCTGCAGATTTGACTTCCGGTGATCTCCAAAACCAGGGGCTTTGATGGCACAGACCTACATAATTAATTTTTGATGTTCGTAAAGAGTGGCAATCATTAAGTAGTAGATATGAAAATCGCTAGCACAAGATCATACCTTGATACCAGCACGGAGCTTGTTGAGAATGAGGGTGGCTAATGCCTCGCTTTCAATATCTTCAGCAACAATCAGCAATGGTCTTTGTTTCTGAAAATGGCAAAAAAAAGTTATGAACACAAGGCTCTGAAAACATGTTAATTATAACTATCGGTTATCCATTAATTTACTTACTTTCAAGGCCAACTCCAGAACCTTGACGATGGAATTCAAGCTGGAGATTTTCTTCTCATGTATTAAGATCAAAGGATTGTCTAATTCCTGTAGAAATATAAAACGTCAGTTTTATACCCATTTGAAGAGCTAGACAAAGAACTAAACAATAGAGTGTTGATTCTTACACATTTTTGGTTTTTGGGATTGGTGATGAAGTAAGGTGAGATATAGCCTCTTTCCAACTTCATTCCCTCAACCACTTCTAGTTCATTGTAAAGTGTTTTACCATCCTGCAAGATGTCACATAGCAACATCGCACACAAAACCATTTCAACTTGAAGGGAAAAAAATCAAGCTCAACTTTCAGAAGTCTGCATCAATTAGATGTTCGATTTATCTACAAATCCTACTTTAAGATACACTTACCGCTATCGTAATGACACCCTCTTTGCCAACTTTCTCCATGGCCTTGGCAATCAGCTCACCTATCTCTCGTTCTCCATTTGCTGATATTGTCCCAACCTGTTTTCATCAGGCCATACCAAAAACACACTTAATTAATCACTTGCATAACCTACTTTGGTAATAGACAGATAACATCAACCACATATCATTCAACCACAATCCAAAGCAGTACACTATACATAAAAACAAACCTGTGCAATTTCTTCAGATGTACTAATCATCCTAGCTTTGCTCTTCAAGTACGTGACAACTGAATCAACAGCCATGTTGATACCACGTCTAAGATCCATAGCATTTATTCCGGCTGCAACTGACTTGCAGCCTTCAGAATATATCGCACGGGTAAGAACAGTTGCACAAGTGGTACCTATAAATTCACAATAACAAATGTAAGCTCCAAAAGACGATATCAAAACCTTTTCCCATAAAAATATACAAAAACCTTACCATCACCAGCAACGTCGTTGGTAGCATTAGCAACCTGCTTGACGAGACTAGCACCGACATTCTTAACCCTGTCCTTGAATTCAATACTCTTTGCTACAGTCACACCATCTTTTGTCACCTTAGGGGCTCCATAACTCTGTTCTATCACCACATTACGTCCCTTCATAAAATAGAACCAAATTAGCTAGAAGTTCCACGAGATAAACCAAGATTGATGAAGTATTTAACCTACATTTGAACTATGATCTTACTTAAGGTTTAATTTCAATTAAGAACATAATTTCCAAATTTCGGTTACAACTGTTAACTATCAATGAACATGTATATAAATAACAAGTAGCTATTAGACTATAAGTTTTATAGATTGTATTCAACTTTAGCCCAAATTCAATTCTATGAATCCAGCTTATCAAGCTTCTATCGTTTATATAGAACTTTCAGATATTTCTATTGTCCGCGTCAACAAAAATACCTTAACAATGTTTGAAAGTTAACGACATGCGACATATAACTGGATAAGTAAAGACTAAAATCGTAAAAAGAAGTTTACTTTAGGACCCATAGTGACTTGGACAGCATTGGCAAGCTCTTCGACTCCCCTGAGCATCAAACCTCTGGCTTCGACACCGAATTTAATGTCTTTGGCAGCATAGTTACGGTTCCAACCTATCCTGCTACTTAACTGAAAATTCACCACAATACACACACACACTCCAACAAGTTAACTTACGATATTCATCTAAAACATTAAATAAGAACAATAATAATACACAAATATATATATATATATACCTGTTGGGAATTGTTTCTAACGATCCTGGAAAATTAAAATAATATAGTAAGTAACATAAATTGGGAAATATATGGGAGTTTAGTAAAGTGTCACTGATACATGACGGTTATATTTATATACAACATTTTACTACGCGTTATCCGTATCATATAAATAAAATAAAAATGTAAATGTGATACAGAGAGATGGTAAGAGACCGAGATTTGGAAGCAAGATTGGCGGCGAAGCGATACATGGCGGCGGCGGCGGCGGCGGTGGTTGGTGCAGACTGCAGAGAGAGAGAGAGAGAGAGAGAGAATTGGGTCAATGGAGAGAGAAAGGCGGTGGTCAGAGAAATGTCGTATTTTAGGGTTTTAGGAGGGGTGGGGGGTTTTACGCCTTTCTTTTTTTTCTTTCTTGGAGCCAAAGACACGATAAAAATGATTGGTGACTAACTTATGTATCTCAGTATCTGGTCTCTTGATTGATTCTCGGTTTTGGCTTGGCTTGGCTTGGCTCAGCCTGGCAAGAGCCGGGTAAGGGGGAGAAGGGTTCAAAAGGCTCGTATCTTTTTTGTTTTAATTTTTTTAATATTTTGATTGTTATTTTAAGAGTATTAAATTAAAAGGAAAAACATTATGATTGGTAAAAATTAACTTATTGTTAGAAGTTTGTAGCAGTATGGTAGTTGAAAACTCCCTGTTTAGACTTTTGGGCCCTTCATCTTTCTGAATCGAGACCCGGCCCGGTTCGCGTCATTCCAACAACCGGAGGAGAGCACCTCTGTATATCATTGCATACAGTAACTGGGAGTCCTATTACACCTAAGGCCAACTTCAATTCACCAAACCAAGGTTCATATCGAGTAGTGATTGTGGACTCGTACAAGGATATTGAGTAGACGGTTGATGTATCTTGAAACTGGTATTGGTAGTTTTGTATTTGATAACTTGAACTTTTATTAGTATAATGGGTTTAGAAAATTAGTTTGGAGCTTTTAGTTTACAAATGTAAAATGAAAAAAATATCAATTTCAAAATGTAAATAATTACGTATAAGGCATTTAGATAATTTACATTGTTATAAGCTAAAGTTACTTTATGATTTAAGAGTGTTTGGAAACAATAATCTAATAAATTTTTCGGTTTTCATAAATTTCAAACTTCCATAGACTTCTCTAAACTACATATTAAACATACCCAATGACTTTTTGACTCATTGAAAAATAATCCTTCGTATGATCAAGTAGGGTTGGTGTTGATGCTTCATTGTAGAATCGTATTTCCGGATTTTGTTAACAGAAAAGAAAAAAAAAATGAAAGTTCAAAATAGAGTTTAAATAACGATGCATGTAGAATTTAAAATAAAAGATTGAGAACAAAAGTATAGAAAACCTAAAAGTGATAACAAACTACTAATTTGTCTTTATATATATAAAAGAATATATAATTGTTAAAAAAACAAACATAGTTCGATAAAGCTTGTGAACCTGGTATTTTGATACACCCCTAAAGATAGTTTTTTGTTTTTTTTACAATTTGATGTTGTATAAAAGTTAAAGAAAATGAAATAACATATTACAATTAAAGCTCTTTAATCTTATGGTGGGGAAATAAAAGAAGTAGAGATCATCAATTGTGGTTCAAAAACTTTTCTTAAACGTCTTGGGAAATAAAAGAAGTAGTTTTTAAACGTCTTGGGTTTGCGATACAAAAAGGACTAGCGGCGCAGCTTGTTGCCCGTTTGCCTTTTATTCCTATGTAAAAATCTTTATTATATTATATGAATTGTTTTCTATTTAAAGCTCGAGAATACTTATTATAGTAATAAGTTGTACATTATTGAGTTGAAGCACATACAATCAGCTGCCTCTTGCAAAGTCGTCTGACAACAATAAAGAGTGAAACAAACACACTTCTTCAATTTGTGATATTTTATAGGTGTTCGGTTTGTTAAAGGATTTGAAATGGATGTTAGTTTTGGATATATGCATTAAAAAAAATAATAATAACAACAATAAATAAATTATTTGATAATTAAACATGCTTATTTAATAGTTTGAGATTTGTTTTCTATGACTAGTTTATTATAAATAAATAAGAGTTAATTAAACCAATAGCTTAAGAGCATCTTCAACAATGAGGTTATAAGAGGATTATAGAAAAGGAGATGATACATAAGTTTTGTTTGATATACCATGTATTTTGTGGTTGATAAATCAAAATGTATATTAACTTGGTAAGTTTATCATCTTTCTTATAAAAAAAGGGTATAAAGAGTGGTTTACCTTTAGAGCTGTTTATGTGGCGTGGGGGTATATGAATACCCTAGGATATTCTAATACCCAATTTATAATTGAATTGAATATATATATATATATATATATATATATATGATATAACAATAATGTGATAGTCAATAATTTAGAGTATGCCTTTTGTTATCGAAGATCCTCTAATCGAAAAAGAAATTGGACATTAATCGTCGGTAAAGACACCCATTTGATAGCTTTTTTTTAAAAATGGTTTACGGTGGGTTTAAACTTTAAACACAATTTTAAAAGTCAATCATCTCAGGCTCTCAGCCAAACAAAATGTTTTTCATAGCAAAACCCAAATCGCATTCCTAGATAGTCGTGGGCAAAAAAACCGGTTTTGGAAAACCGGTTAGAAAAAAACCGAAACCGAAACCGAACCGGTTTCTAACCGGTTATTTCCTAACTAGTTTCGGTTAATCGATAAACCGCCGACTAGTAACCGGTTGCTCGTTTTGGACGTTAAAACCGGTTAATCAAAACCGGTTAGAAAAACCGGTTAAAAAAACCGGTTAATAACCGGTTAAAAATATAGCCGTTAGTTTACGTTAACTAGCCGTTTTAGAGCCGTTTAAAGCCGTTTCTAGCCGTTTTTTTTTGCCTTTAATCACCATTTTACCCCCATACAAGTTGTATAAATAGGTGGTTTGAG
>JAOXNX010000019.1:21733312-21755927 GCA_028566075.1 Solidago caesia
GAAAAAAACCGAAAAAAAACCGGTCAACCGTTGACCAATAACCGGTTTCTAACCGGTTTTTAACTGGTTCTAACCGGGTTTTTTTTTTTTTTACCATTAACCGGTTTCTAACCGGTTACCCAAAAAACCGGTTTTTGCCCACCTCTACCCTCTTTTAGAAACTGTTTATTTAGTTAAAGCTATTATGTACTTTATATATATATGCTTTCTTTAATCCAAACTTAGGTTTCATAAAATTTTCCCAAGTACAATAAACTCTTCTCAAGAATACATATGTTTGTTTTTGCGGACATACATCAAATGCTAATAGAAACTCAAGGACAAAAATGAAATCAAATTAACATACGTGATCAACTTGATATATATAATAAGAATAAGAATATGGACAACTTAAGTATAAAACTACTAATAACCAGCAATCAATTGACACACTTAACTAAATTGGGGATTCAAGTCCTAAGTCAACAAACTGAACCAAGTTAGCAATCAACAAACTGATGAAGTATAAAAACCCGAATATGCCATGTAAAATGCATCAACTGGCAAGAACCAAAATATGTATTATGGACACAAAAACCATGAAGATACAACTTAACTAGTGTTTAAATCATTTTCCACAAAACCACACTCCCCTCAACTCCAACCAAACTAAGTGTTTAAAAAATTAATAACAGGGGGCAAAAATGAAGCCATACAAATAAAAACCTAGCCCCAGCCTTTGATCGAATGCACGCATCACACACCATACAAATATACAAGATTCACAAGCAAATTAACGGACCAAAACGTACCCTGACACTCTTTTATCACTATTCCACCACTACTCTTGGATAGGAGTTCCTGTTCTTGCTTGTGAAATACGGTTCGCATATATCGTTACTAACCGCAACTGTGTACTGTTAAGGCCTTCCAAATGTGGCAAGAAAGCTTTTCCAAGCATTATGTAGATGTCTACCAGACAGAAAACAACAGTCTGCCAGTAGCAACCAACAAAAATACCATAAGGTACAAAACAAAATGATCAATCAATATTTGAGCTTGCATGATGGATGGGTTAGTGGGCAGGGTAACGGGTCAGTATCAGTATGGGTAGAAACAGATGAGGCCAAACGTGGGTTAACCGGCAAAAAATTGGTCGCTTTTTGCATAATATAATAATTTGATTTCGTGACGGCTTTCAACCTGTTCGACCCATTTGGCAATTGGACTATTTCATAAACGAGTCGAATTTGTAGTGTCCAGGAAATATCATTAAAACTAATGAGCAACTTACCTTGCGAACGTCAGCGCTTTGATTACCAAAAGCATCAAAAAGAGCAGGCAAAAAAGACTGTAACTGAGTCGTTAGTTCCTCTTGGGAAAACCTGCCCACGAGCTGAAGAAAAAAGACATGTCCAATAAATTTCAGATCATAAAAACTTGGGTAGGATAAAATAGCGGATTCAGTAAGAACGGGCATGATAATCTACCTTAGTCAAACAGTTAATACATGTAACAAGAGTTTTCTCATCTTCAGTAACCAATAGTGGGACAATAACCTACAAAAATAAAAATGACAGCATTTATATTCTGATACTTGTGAAGTTAATCTAAAATAACAATATGCAATTTTATCTAAAGCATAACTTACACTCAAACATCTAAAAGGATCATACTGAGACAGAACAACAGTTACGCAATGTTCTGCTTCATTTGATACCTGCACATAAAACTCGAGCATAAGAGAAAGCTTTTTTGCCAAAAATAGTTGCTAAAATTTATCCAAACAGTAACAATGACAAGCTTTATTTAAGGAAACTAATAGTCTGATTGAAACTTACTTTTGGAATTGTGTCCTTCGTAAGATTTAGTAACTTTTCGATTACAATTTCAACAGAATCTTCCATGGCATCTCTCTGGAGGAATCAGTAGAGTACAGCTTAATGTCAAGACAAAACCATCTTAAAAATAGAAGCACAGCATGAAAAACAAAGAGCATACCTGATTCTTCAGCATTTCAGCTATTAATGAAAGAGCAAGCTCCCGAATTGATGGATCGGGGTCATCCAACACCTCGAGTACAACCATTAAAATTTGGTTAAAATACTGCAAATGCATCAAACATTAAAAGTAGATCAGTGTGATTGTTACTAGTATATTTTATGCATTAACTATAAAATATATAACCTTTGTCCAAATTGAAGAATCATTGGCAACAGAAGCATCAACCAACTGTTGAAGGGAAGTACACTTGGTTGTTGTATCACAGTCATCTGTCCCATTAGAAATCTATGTAAACAAATAAACAAATATGAGATAATCAATTTTAGGATGGTATCAAAAAGGTAAACTGTCTCTTTTAAAATTTGAGCTCACTAGATGAAGAATTTGAGGGATGCTTGGTCTAGTTTCAGGAGAAGAATTGATCTTTAAAGCCACAAGTTTTGAAAGACTAAGTTCCAAATCAGGTGCACCCTCGATATCAACATTACGGTTAACTTCAACATGTTGGCTATTAGAGCTAGCGAGTCCATTGAGACGAGGTGTTGAAGCAGCCTCCATGTCAGTATTGTTTTCTAAATAGTCTGACCACTTTGCATCCTTAGCGTTTATATTATGTACACCGTTATTGGATCCAATATACAGATTATCCTCACTTCCATCAGGTGCTGCCCGGCTACTGATTTGGGTAGATTCTTGGGCAGAACCTGAGCCCCATTTCTTACCACCATCACTGTCGATGGAACTACCAGAATACCTTCCGAATAAGGGAGTCTTCTTTGACACTGCGATGTATCCTTCTTCAGAAGAGGTACCAACATTATCGTAAGGATCATAGGAGGATTTCGAACGTTGTCGGTCTTTCTTCTGCTGCAGATAATTCATCAAGTCAACTTCTATACGAGGTGTATGTTGCTTAAGTGCCCGTCTTAAAGAATTCTGCTCTTCAACGGATAAACTAAGAATATAATTCAAAACGGATGTTGAATCAAAATGAGAATAAACAGATATGATGCATGTTATCGCTGCTTCTCTTAGCTTTGTATTTTTGTCATGCACCAATGGCGCTAATTTAGCAAGCCATAATTTCAAGATGCCACTGTTGCCAGCACCCTCAGAGTTCATCGCATGTTTATTGAACGAGATGATAGCAAACTCTATGACAGCCAGTTTTGCCTTTGGGGATCGTTGTTCATCTAATGACCGAAGCAAAGCTGGCAGCAGTGAATCCACACCGTACGTTTTACCGACGATTTCTAAAGTTGTTGAGCATGGTTGTCTTACTAATTCCTTTGGATCAATTAACCTAGAGAACACATGAGGTAATATTCTCTCCATGTAACTTTCAAACAATTTTCTACAAGCCGGAATGACATCTGCTAGTGTTGTAAGAGCTGCTTGTGCCACTTTATGATGGGGATCATCCAAGTGTTGGAAAAATAACTTCATTACTTTCTCAAAACTTTGTGTAACTTCTTGGACTCCTTTAGGGCCTTGCTGGAGTAATGAGCGAAGATAGTTAAATGCAGAAACCCTAGCATTCCAATCTGAACCAGAACTAAGACCGTCACTCAGAGCATCATTCAAGGAAGCTGGACCATCTGTATAGCTTGACATCTCTCCAGGAGAGAACTGGCTCTCGTCGAAACTCCTACGCCTGCTTGAAGCCATTCGCCCTGGTGCGTTCTTTCTTGATAAAGGTCTCTGAAAATTGGGTACATGACTATTATGTGAATCCCTGAAGTGTGAGTCTCTGTATGGTGTCTCTAAGTACTGTCTATCTGTGTGCAAATTCACTGACCGTCTGGCCTCTCTGATATCATGGTTGTCTTCAAACGAGCTTCTTTCTTGATGTTTTTCAGAAGTTCTCCGTGCCGAGTAGGATGAAAGTGATGACAAAGTCTCATTCGCAACATTACCACGATACGCATGTTTAGCAGAATCCCGAGAAGCCTGAATCTGAGTGATGATGTCAGACAAGACCAAGCCACCATTACGATTGTTACCTTTTGAGATACCAGAGGTGGTTGTATCTAATGATAAAGAACTGGTGAGACTATTGGAAGCAGGAGCAGCAAGAGGGAATGGCGGATCACGGGATGAAGGTGGGTCCACTCCTGCACTAGGGGCAATGATAAATGGAGTTAGCCATTCAAAATTATGTGGTAATAGATTGTTGTTAAAGGATGATTTCAAAAGTTATACCTAGATCCAGACTTGATGACCTAACTCTCCCGGAATCTAAACCTCTAAGCATGCTTTCAATGGCCGTCACCTTTTGTTTGCTAGCATGTAACACACTTTCTAGGCTACGTTCTGTAGTCTTGTTTATGGGCTTTGACTGTGATGAAAAAAGCCCAGATGAAAGAGATGCAGCAGACGCGGACGGTAAGCTTGCATTTCTATCCATGGCAACAATAGCGGACGTTCCATATCCAGCTAGAGCTGATGCAGAACTTTGAACGTTAAGTGACGTTTGTGGATTTCTCTCACGAAGTGAGGGTGATGCATGCCGCCTGTGCATTCCCCCATCCTCTTCATTTATTATCTGTGCAAAAAACAGTGATGTCAGACATATTCATTTATGCCACATCGCTAGTATCCTTTGGCTTCTATTGCAATCTGTTGGAAGTAGTTTAAGTAGTTCTCTATGGACTTTTCTATTGTTTAATTGTTTACAGTATCTTATCAGATGAGGAAGCAAGAAAGTATAAGCAAAAGACTGTTGCCAAGAAAACACATACCCTTTGAATAACAGGATCGAACAATGAAAACAAGCGACGCGAACGATCAGGCCAAGTTTTGGAAAACATTCTGTAGCATGCTCTAGCAGTTGACCGTACCTGAAGTGTTTAATTACATGTTAATTACATAAAGTAAGAAAATGTTTACATGAAGAACACGACAAAAATAGACCTCGCTCATTGCATCTCCCACACAACACTTAATAAGGTCTTCATAAAGGTCAGCTGACCGTTGAATCTCAGGTGCATCGGCCCAATATTCCAGTATCAACAAGGCATATTCGCAACATCTGTGAAATTAAAACATGGTATTAACACCAGTAACTTATGACAATAATCCTGACTGAACTGTACTTAGAAAAGAGAATTGACACCTGGCACGTAGTATAGAGCTTCGATCATGCTTTGCCGTTTCAGCCACACGAGGAAGTATCCGCGAAACTTTGCAGTTACGCAACATCTGTAAGGGGAAAAAAGAAGCATAAGAAGTTTTACAGAAAGAAAGAAAAAGAAGATGTCATATGAAAAATAGATAAAGTAAATACCGTTTTAATGCAGTTATCTGCAGACTCTGCAATTACAAGTACAGTTATCACAACAAGTTTGAAAAGAGCCTGAATGTCAAATAATGTGTCAGATAGGTGTTAATGGAATGTTAAAATCTCTTAACAACAAAGATAATGTTTGTACTCACAGGTATAAACATCTCAGCCAATGATTCAAAATCTCCCAGCAGCTCTTTGGATAGAAAGTTCAGTAAGTGACAAGCCTAACATACAGTCATAAAGTCACAAATTTCATTATCAATTCCAACAACTCAATCCTTTCTTCTTGTAGGATTTTCTAACTATGACAAGAACCACATACCTGCTTAACTATGCTAGATCTCCTATCAGCTAACTGAGTGCTTAGGGGACCAACAAGCTGCTTCAGAAGTCCACGGAAACATGGATAATCAGTTGCACCTGGTGTGACACAATGATAGAAATGAGAACAAAGATGATTAAGCGTCATATGTTCTATTTAAAGAAAATAAGAGCTAAAAGAATGTGTTACACACCTCCAATGACAAGGCCTTCAACTCGTTGCATGGCTCCAATCCGAATGGACCAATCTTTTTCAGGAACAAGAAGCGAAGCAATCTTTTCAAACTCACGAACCAGCTCCTTTTCTGAGTAAACTTTAATTGGGTCTACGGGCTTCTCAGTTACATCAGTTTCCCCTGAAATAATCTATGTATCAGTTACAAGCAAATATATAAAATGACAAAAACCAAGCCATCCACAAAGAATGGGAAGCTCAAAATGTAAGCTAAAAGAGAATAATCTGACAACAGCCTGGAGTTGCTATAATATGTTCAAAAACTGAAAGTATTTTGATCCCCTTGGTCAAATTAAAATAGCATATGCTCAATCAACTGTGTATGAACTCAAAGATCAAGCAAATTAATAGATTAAAGAGAAAAAAGAAAATATCGTCATGCGGGAGAATTTGGACATGAATGCAAAACATATGCTAAATTTTGAGAAGATATCAAACCTCCAAAGAGAGATACTTCACGAGAAGAAGTCTTGGCCTTGGGACTGCTTCTTTTAGGATTGTGATTAGTAAGCTTGGCACCAGCAGGAGCATAGGTATTAACTCGTATATCTGCGGTACGTTGTTTTGGTTCAATTCTTTCTAGTCTGGCGTTAATATCTTTTACCTGGAATCAGATCACGTGAAATATAAAGACTCAGCAAAATATGCAAGAACATATGTGCGAGAAAGCAGATCTAATACTCTCATAGGTAGGTGAAAGACATCCAAACTGACCCTTCTTATTAGTTAGTACATTAACATGTGAACACAGGCACTAGCCTATGATATGCACCAACCCTATTACATCTTTAAACAAAAAAGTGTGAAGAGTACTTTAAAAATATAGAAAGTGTCATAAGAATTGGCAAACAAGTGAACAACTATGTTGTGATCCTGATCCCCCATCAGAAGTACTGTGTCTAGATCTTTAATTAAGTTACGCAGTGATTTAACATAAATGATTATAAAGTCAAATACCAATAGACAATGATCGCTGACTACAACATTATGGGCCCTGCTATATGTACCTACGTTTTTGGTAGAGTACATAAGCAAGATTTACAGCATGTAGAGAAAATTATATGAGTATAACATAAGAACTGAAATGCTAGCCCAAAGAAATTCACCAATGATGATGGAAGCTGATGGCGCTGAAGTTCTTCACGGAATTGAGGCCCAATTTGAGCATACATCTCCTGCATCACAGGGAAGATGACACATAACTAATATGGCGCTGTTGCTTCACTAATGCTGTTAAATTTTGTATTATAAAGTAACTACCAAGATAGCAGGACATTAGATAGCAGAAACTACAAATAAGTTTAACTTTGCAATATGTTGTCATAACCCTTAAACAGAGTATGACATAAACAGTTAACTAACCTCAATACATAAAATAGCAGCTTCTCTCACACCTGGATTAGGGTCGTATAACATCTGTAATATCTGGTGACATGAAGATGAGGGAAAGAGTGTAAGTACTTGTAGATTTATGCATTTAAAACATCAATTGGAAGCCTTATGAGTTATGAGACAGCGCCAAACAACATACAGGAGGAAGAATAGCACGTTGCAGGGGTAACTCTGTAGATGCAAAGAGACCAATGGCGGATGTGACCGTTTTTGCAAACTCTTCTCGAACTCTCCAGCTTTTGTGAGTCCAGGCATTAGACCCAGCTCTTTCAACAATAAGAGTTGGAGAAGAAACCTGCACCACCACCAAGAGGAAAGCTTAGAAACTTTTCAGCCATTTTGTACGGCCAATCTAAATACAACAGAATCACAGAAAGCAAAAACTATATAGATACTATAAAGCCGGACCAAGTGACTGCATAAGGGTAAGACAATGTCACATTTTGAATATGCATCTACAAAGAAGATAAACAAGAAACAGTCAAATCTAAATAAAAAGATTATATATTTCTACACCTAAAACCAAAAAATCACATCTCAAAAGAAACTCAAAATGAACCCGCAGTTTTACACCACATGGAAAGCACAATCCTTGAACACAACACCACGTAAACTCAAATCAACTCGATGTACTTCAAAACTTGCCTCCATCATAAAAATACAAAAACATTAAACAATACCAATATAAAACCCTTCACGGTAGCTCAACAGTTCGAGCACAATACAGTGGTATTGGTTCCAACTCAAAAAGGTAGCATGTCTCGTCAAAGGTCGGTATATCGCTCAATCTACTCTCGTAATCACAACACTACATTCTCACTTAACCTCAAAACCTATCAATCTAATTAAAACAAACACATAGCAAACAATTAAAACCCCCATAATTTGTGATTTTGTGCTAATATTTGAAACCAATAACTTCTATAATAACAGATCTTTCACCAATAGTCCTTTATAAGTTGTAAGCTCAAATCCTCAATCTTTAATATAGAATGCACAATGTGTGTCCAATTAACTTCGGATCATCAGGAATTAGACCCAAACTACATTCATTGCACATGATATTCCATAACTCCAGCTATTCAGCAAACCAACTCACTGTACTTCAAAACTTAAACATTTAAAATCCTCATTTTAAAACCGTAAAACCATAAAAAGCCCCAAAATAAGTACTCCCAATATATCGACCAACCCACCTCTTGTTATCACAATACTAAAATCTGACTAAACCTCCAAACATCAATCAATCTAGCTATAGAAGACAGACACCAACCAATTAAAGCACCCAGATTTTGTGCCAAACCTTGAAACTAGTAACTTCTAATCAAACAGATCTTTAATTACCATTTACCAATAATCCAACAATTATATAAACAACATATGTAAACATATAACCCAATTAAAATACACAGAGTAAAAACACACGGTACCAATATAAAAACCTCTCCCGGCCTCTCAACTGTTCGAGTGCAATGCAGTGGAATTGATTCTGATTCAACAAATGTAGAATGCCTGGTCGAAAATCAGTATATCAATCAACCGAACTCTCGTAATCACAATACTACATTTTTAACTATCCCCCAATATATCCACCAATCTACACATACTAAACCCACACCAAGTCACAAACCAAGCAAAAACCCCAACTTTTATGTTTTTATTTGAAACCACCAATTTCTACGGTTAACAGATCTTGACAAATGTAAACATATAATCAATTTAAAAACGCACACACAGTAAAAACACACTGTACAAGAGCAATGCAGTGGTATTGGTTCCACTTCAACAAAGGTAGAATACCTCATCAAAGTTCAGTATATCGATATATCACTCAACCAGACTCTCGTAATCACAATACTACATTCTTACCAAACCTTAATATATCTACTAGCAACAAACATCAATACACACAAGCCAACTACGACCCCCAAATTTTGTGCAAAATATTTAAACTTCCAACTTCTAATCTAATAGATCTTAAATAACCTATAATCCAACAATTATTACATATCAGATATATAACAAATATAATGAATTACACGCAGTAAAACACACAGAGAGAGAGAGAGTAAAAGTACCTGCATGAGAGTAATCAAAAGGCGTCTAGCGGCATCACGAACAGGCTGTTTAGCATCACCTAACCTTTCAACGGTAGCAGGAACCAAAGCATTAAAATGAAGTTTCAAATGTTCACCAGAAAGCACTGCTGCTGAATCAAGCGCTTGCAATCCCCCTTGCGAAACCCTAAAATTATTATCTTTTAAAAGATCTAAACAACAATCCACAAGTGACGTCACTTCCGATGAACTCAAGCTTTTTCTAGATGCTTCTAGAAGTTCATGAAGTCTCTCTACTCCGGCCATTCGTTCCTTCGTGTCCTTGGAACGTGCCATTTCTAGTGCTTCCTCCATTTCGAAAGGCGCGTGGACTACAGTCGCGGATCTGAAATTGTTAGATCCACGACGACCAATACGATGGCGTTTTAGTTGAAACCGTTGCGACGGAATGTGACCGGAGACGACGGTAGTGGTGGTGGTGGTGGTGGTTGGGAGAATGGGAGTGACGGAGTGGAGACAGATGTGTGTGTGAGAGAGAGAGAGAGAGAAATGTGAAAAGTGACGCTAGATCGACGGACGAGATAATATATCGAAGAGAGAGATAGAGAGTGTGTCACTGACTGTATGTGAAAGAGAGTATGTATGTGTGTGTATGAAGTTTTTAAATTGTTAAATATTCATATTTATTTCCATGTAAGCTAGCTTGTAATTCAAAATTAATTTTAATGTAAATAGTTTAGTGTAATTTAGGTCATTCTCATTCGTATCATCTCATCTCATCTTCATTGTTATATCAGTGTTACATCATCAAAAAACACTCCAAAAATACCCTAAATAATAAAAAAAAAAACCTCAAAAATACCCCCTTACCATTCATATCTCATCCCCATTGTATTCTCACTTCATCCTCAAATATTTTATTTTTAATATAAAATTAAATAAAACTATTATTTTTATAAAATTAAAACATTATATTAATAAAAATCCAACATTAAAGTACTAAATAAAGAAACATTACGATAACAAATACGTTATACATTTCACTAATACATAAGCTTCAAGGAGGCCAAAATATTATAAATATTGCAGTTTAAACTTTATTAATACGTAAAGATAACAAGATAATCATTATTATATAATAAAGTTCATTATTATTATTTTAAAGCCTAAATAAGATTCAAAATAACTCTTTCAGCAGCATCTATATCTTGTATTTCAACTCTTAGTGCACGTTATGTGCACATTTTTGTGTCCGCTACAATACAATGTATTAGTGGCAACGAAGTTAATAACTTCGCTGATATTATGGCCTACACAGTTAATAAGTTCGTAGCTATTAAGGCATGCGAACTTAACATATATTCGAGCCAGAAATCGTTAACGGTTTGAGTCTGGACAGAAATCGTATGTTCAGCCTATATATACAAGTATTATGTTATTGTTTTCAGGTTAATGGTTTGAGTCTAGACAGATTTCGTTCATAGGATCCAAGGTAGAGCTCACCTTAGATTCCAACAGATGTATACTCATTTGGTCTTGTAATATGTGATCATTAATGAATTATGAGTTTTGCATCTATGTTTTATCTACTGTTATATTCGTTATTTGTAAGTGTTTATGCGTGATTGATTACATCCCCGAGAACAGATTCAGATAGATTCCACACATTTGGATTTGTATATATCTCGATATGCATCGGTCAAGTAGACTTACACCAACGAGGCCACAACATCGTAATTTTGTTCACCAATTTTAGTTGTCCTCCTACACTTGTCTTGAAGATAGCTAATATAAATTTCTTCAAGTGGGGAAGTTGTCTTCCCTCCCCCCTTTCGTAGTCCCTCGATTACACGTTCGCTTACATTCTTTGCCTTCAAAATGTTGTTAGCAACTGATAGAACATCTTCCTGATACTTCTTGTTCTCTTTAATATCTCCAAGGATTGCAAATTTCACTTGATTATGGTTAGTAGATGATGAAGAGGCATCCATTTTGTTGATTGCAGATATTGGTTGTTTTTTTTTTATGTTTGGCATAAAAGATTGTTGTGTAAATATTGGTAAGATTGTTGTGTAAATGTTAGGATATTTTGATTGTTGGGATATTTTGATTGTTGTATAAATTTGATAGGTGCGGTGTGGTATTTATTTGGGAAAAAAAAGGGTAATGGTTTCTTTTTTAAATTTGTTATCGTCCTCTCACGTCTTCACGCATCCAAAATTCGACGAGGGAGCTCGACTTCAACCACGACGCCTTCACTGCCAACCACGTCCTCGAGGACGTGAGGTACGACGCCTTCCCTCCACGTCGATAGGGACCGATCTTATAACCTAAAAGTCACGAGTAACAAAATTATTTTATTTATTTATTCATTTATAATTTCTTACTTAGAGTTTTTTCTGTAAAAAGAAATGAAAAATAAATTTTTTTCTTAAACACTTTTTAGATTCCATAAATTTTGACATATGTAATTAACTATTTTTTTTCTTATCTTATACATTCATTTTTCCAAACGTTTTTGATATTTTATTTAAGAGAAGTTTTTAAAAAGACATTTTTAAAGGTATATCATTATTTTGAGACATTGAATCAAATTTTCTAATTCTACTTTCAAGTTGTACTAGTAGGGTATGCGCGCGATGCGGCGGAAACTCTATAAAAACGACGGCTAAATGTGACGGTATCTTTCCGTTGCGTGAATGTACAAATAAACCCATGGTTGCATGTAGTCAAAATTGAAAGGTATTTTTTTTCCCTTTAAATTAATTCTATAACTTCAAAATTGGGTAACTTCAAAACTCTTAAACGATCAATGGCAAATTATACATATAAATAATACATAATATATTAATAAACACGTAAGTAGTTACAAAAACATATTAAAAAGGTGAAAAATGAATAAACAATTAATTGTTTGTAATATCAAAGAAAGGAATTCTTGTAGTTGGAGTTTGGGTAGAAGTAGTCATCAATCCAATAGAGTTGTGCACACGCCGTATGTTTTCAACATTACGGGACGAATTAGTTGTGCTTTGAGTAGACTGCATTTTCCTCCTTGCCAAAGGAAACCTGTTATCAAATATTGAATTTAAATTAGTATGGACATAATGAATTTGAAAATTATTATATAATCATGATTTTCGAAATTGAAATTGAAATATAAAAATTTCAAACAATTAGTAAATAATTTGAAATTCAAACTTAAAGATGTCAAATTGAAAAGAATATCTGATAATATCATTTTATTAAAATTAAGGGATTTAATGACAACTTAGAGCAAACATGTATTAGTATTTCAAAACATATATATACCAATAGTTAATAATGATAATGGGTTGTATCATATTTTTGATGAAGAGTAAAAGATGAAATATATTACCCGCATTCGTAGTTGACTCATGATCCTGATCGATATTTTTGTTAAGAGAGTTTGCTTAAAGATGATGTTCAAAATCCTTTATGAAAGACAGATAGAAACAGGAAAACACATTAATGTAAAGTAATAATGATAATGGGGTGTTTACTGCTTTGCATGCTAAAGTAAAAGATGAAAGTTACTACTTGCATTCATAGTTGACCCTCATCGATATTTTTGTTAAGAATGTTTCCTAGAAAGATGATATTCAAAATCCTTGATCAAACGCGCAACAGAACAAGTAATAACATTAATGTTAAGTACTAATGAAAACGGTGTGTTTGATAATTTTCATGGTAAAGTAAAGGATGAAAGATATGACCTGCATTTGTAGTTGAAATCAACAGGTGTAACAAGATAAATGCAGGTAATACTTTTGAGCTTTTTAGTATACCATGAAAAACATCAAACACCACATTCACCAAACACATAACACGCATCACATCACACCCAAAATAAACAAAAAAACAAATATCCGAATATTAAATTCAGAGTTATTCAAAATCAAAAATGGGGTGATCTTTATTAATTAGTTCATTTAAGGCAATGGGTCAGGTCCAGTGATTCTCTTGATTAACTTCAACCAACTTTCGCTTAGCACGCGTAGATGAACCTTTAATAGTGTCATCATCACCAAGATCAATGCACAAACGTTTGACACGGGAGGGCTATCTGCAGTACTTTTCACAGACACATTGGTGATACCATCCCCAGTTGCTGATGTTGCATCCTATAATGTAGGGATGAGCTCGGTCCAAAACCCAGCCCGACCCGGCTTGACCCGAAACCCAAAAAACACTGAAAGTCAGAACCGAGACCTGACCTGTTTAGATGTCGGGCGGGTTCGGTCGGTCCTGGGTTATACCGGTCCGGTCTCAGTCCAACCCGATTAGGCCCGATTTTTATTTATTTATTTATTTATTTTGCAGACTACCTGTTGGGATTCGGGTTTTCGGGCCATCTGCTCATCCCTACTATAATGGCATACATATTTAACATATTTAGTATATTTAAAAATTTAGTATACTGGAATATATTTAACAGATATAGTATAAAGTTCTTTTCATATCCGGAGTCAAAGTTCAGAGTTCATTGAAATAAATATATAATAGATTTAGTATAAAGTTTAAACTAATAGTAAAAGATCGCCAGACACATAACCGTAATCTGCTATGTACCATCGACCATTGGGATCACGAACCGAAAGAAAAAAAAACATTATTATATATAGATAGAAGAAGGTGTGGGTTAGTTTGAAGCAGTTGGGGAAGGAAATAATAATAATAAAGAAAGAAAGAAAGAAAGCTAACCGAAATGAATGGATCGGATAGAAAGAAAGAAATATGACCCGAAAGTTCTGTTCTCTTTTTCTTTTTGAGGATTTCTTCGTGATAATAGATAGATACATATGTATGGATGTATTGGTAGTAGGTGGTGTATATATATTGATAAAGAGATGAGTGGTTACTTTTGTTTTGTTGTTATTTTATTTTACATATAAAAAACAGTTTTAGTGGAAATATTTTTTAAAATCAAAAACTGCCTTCTCTCTTTTCTTTTTGTATATTAACAAACTATTCTTAAAGTTATAAAAAGAATGGATAAATTTTTTGATAAACATGATAAAATTGACTACAAAAACTAACATTAATGTATTATTAGTACATTTAATGTATTATTATTTTTATTATACTATTTAATTTAATAAAAGTAGTTATAAACTAATGTATCCTTCTTTAATGAAAGTTTAGAAATGTTTTAATTTAGTATTTTGTATTAGTTTTAAATTTTATTTAATAAATTAAAGTTAAAAAAAGAAAAAAAAGAGTAAAAAACAAAAAGAGGGTGGGAGAAGTGGCGAGGTATTCCTTGCAAATGGGAGGGGTGGTGATTGGTGAGGTACTCCCCCACCTTTATATACACTTAGGCCTCTCCCATCGGCCTCGTTATGGTCTCGTTGTGGCCACGTTGTTACAACACCAATATTATCATCTCCTCGTTATAGCCTCGTTGTCAAATTGTCCCATAACACCAATGTTACTAACCTCGTTGTGGCCAAATTCTCAACTCCTCGTTATGATTATAACGTGAAAAGAATGGGGCACATGGGGTGGGGTCAATTGCAGGGGGTGAAAGTCTTTTGCTTTTGGGGTTTTTTTTTTTATTTTTATATTTTGTGTTTTATTTTATTGGTGATGATGTGGAAATAGGAAGTTGATAATTTGAGAATTTGGTGGTATGGTTGGTAGGGAGTAAATTATGGGTAAATTCTGGGAGAAATGGGTGATGTGACACTGATATGGCGGTGAGAATTTGAGAATGTGGTGTTATGGTTAGGAGAAGCCTTATGACACACAAATATTGTTTCAAAAAATACATGTTTTATTATAATAAATACAATAAAATGTTTCAAATATGCCAAGTGTAAGTGATCCAAAGCTCAAACGTTTATTAACCTATTCAGACAAGAAAATAAAGTAACAGAGAATCCATCACTTAAATTGTTAAGGGTAATGATAAATCTCCCTAAAACATCCTCTTAAATATTCTCCTAACTACACATAGCTAAGATGATGATAGAGAATTAATGGATTACATGTGTCATGAAGTTGTGAATTTAGGAGGATTATTAGGAATATGTTTTAGGAGGATTTATCATTTTCCAATCGTTAATTTCTACTACCTTATAAAACAAATAGGAGGTGTCTTAATTTTTAAAATTTTAAATTACTAGCTTATTTATCTATAATCTATAAACTATATAAAGCATTTCTCCCACATCCATTTCTCAAAAAAAAAAAATGATTTGATCTATCTAAAATATCTCTCACACTTATTTATTATTTTAAACATATTCACTTGATATACCTATAATATTCCTATTAATTTACACTATTTATCTCTTAACCCTAAAATAACTACACTATCCCATTTACATCAACTACCTTTATATGAATTATCTACATTACTCACCGCCGCCACCACCACCACCACCAGTCGCCCCCACCACCACACCGCCGCCGCCACCTTTACCATCGCATTGCGCGGGCATCCATCTGGTCTTATCATTTAATGTCTAAGGTATTTAATATCTATACTACATTTAATGATTTTATATCATTTATATGACATAATAATTTTTTAACTATTTTAACAATAATAGCAAACATATTTTATATATATCCGTATGTTAGGCAATTTAGAACCGGCAGTCGGCGAACTGCTGGCCATCATCATCTTTTGATGATTGTACTAAATGTAGTTTACGAATTTTATGTACACTACAATTTAATTTTACGCACTGCGCGGATACACTTTTAGTGTAGAACAATGGCTTATCCATACAACCGACACATCATATTCATATAGGACTTTGGGTCTGTTTGGTAAGGGCTTTTAGGAGCCTAGAGCCCAAAGTTTTTAAAAAACAAACCCTTTTAAAAAAAAATAGCCTTGTTTGGAATTGTATTGTGAAAAAAGCAATGTTTTAAAAACCGGCTCAAACCGGCCGGTTCAACCGGGCACCGGTCGGTCGACCGATTTTTTGACGGTTTTTTCCACTGTTATGGACCGTAGGTTTTTTCCTGTTTTACCCGGTTCAACCGGTTTGTTCTTTTTTTTTGATTTATTTTTATAGTGATATGTATACTTTAATGTTATTTTTTATTGTTTGTGAACTTTAAAACTTATATTTTGTTATAAAGTATCTATTTGGTATTATTTTTTAGTGGATTGTAATTATATTTTGACTATTTTCGTTGGATTGGAACAAGTTTAGTAGTATTTTTATAAAATATATATATATATTAAAATAAGCCGACCGGTTCGACTGGCTCCGGTTAGAAAACCGGTTCGACTAAAATACCGGTTTTTAAAACAATGAAAAAAGCCTTTGCCCTCAAAAGGTAGTTTGTCTAAGAAAAGTTGAAAAAAAAGCTCCAATCCAACCTCGAGCTCCAGCTTCAGCCTCTATCTAAAATAAAGGCACATTGAAATTTATACGTGAACCATCCTCTTGTAACAAACTGATTTATGAATGGGGAAGTTAAAAGATACATCTTGTTCAACAAAGAGGCATTACATTGAATATTTGAATGCAAAGAGAAAAGAACAAATCTTGTAGGGCATGCTAAAAGTGTTTCCAACATAAAATACTAGCATCCATTGGAATCTTTTTTACGTTGACTAACAACGATAAATGTTTTCTGCACGTGTAAGAATAGTAACGATGTGAATGCATCATAAGGCTATCTCCAATGGAGATAGCATCTCAATATGCATACTGTATTTACAGTATGCTTCGGTTGTAGCTTCAGTATCTTCGTCAGTTTCATCCCTCAATTTGTTTCCATACAAACCGAAATGATATAGAAGTTGTGGGGCCAATGAATTTTTTTTTAGTGTTTTTATATTTAATATATTGTTTTTTAAATTTAATATAATGTTTTTTCAGTATGTTGGGTTGGAGGTAAAATGAGTTCAGTATGTTGGTTCAGTTTGTTGGAACAGTTTGCTGACGTATTGCTGAGGTGGCCGGTTTGCTTGATGAAACTGTGTTATCCATTGGAGATGGCCTAATACTTACCGCATGGTATAATTAAATTCGTTTCTGTTAAGACCGCTTTTAACTCAATTCATCAAGCCCAATAGGGTCCGTTCTAAACATATGATAATAGAAGAAATAACTCACTGGCTTATATACATGCTTAGATCTCTCCCAACGATGCGTTCTCAACCCTCATCCTCACGCGTTCTCACGTCACCAATCTTTGATAGTGATATTCTGGTACAGTGGTCCCTACAGCACCTTCCTCTAACTTGTACTAGCCAATAAGAATGAGGACAACACATGCAAATGACAACCACCAACCTGGGATACCTAGGATCATGTACCTCGTACACCTGTCATCGTTATCCACAATCCCACGTTGGTTCTGCACTTGATTGGTTTAGACACAGATTGAGGCATTTGTTAGACCTCAATATGCCTAAGTGTTCTTCAAGCAGTCTGTAAGTTCAAGCTGACTTCCACAACCAGCTTGATATTCTATCTTCATTCCTTGTCTTCGACTTGGACTGAATGTTTGTGAATCATTGATGTAGCTTAACTAAACACAGATCTTCCATATGATTAAAATTTAAGTACATGAAGTGTGATATGAGTTAGATCAGAATGTTTTAAGCTGACTCAGTTCAGACTGACTCAGATCAGCTATTACAAGAACACAAAGGATTACCAAGTGTTTTAGTATCAGATTATCATCATCAAATCTTATACATTTTAATTGAACTCAACAAATATATATTTATTTAAGGACAATGTCACAACCACGTTCAAAAGTTTGCAGTATCGAATACATACATTTATTTTTTGTAGGAAAAAAAATGAAAAATGTATAAAAACCAGAAAAGAAAAAAACTAGAATCCAAGAATAAAACAAAAAAAACAAAAAGGGGTTCGGCGTGGCGAAATCCGAATGGTGGAACGAGGTGCGACAAGGCGGAGTCAGAAAAGTTCCACATGAGTTTGCTAAAAACTTTTGCATATCAAATATATTTTTATTTAAAGGCAATACCACAACCACGTTCAAAAGTTTACATTATCGAATACATATATTTATTTTGTGCAAAAAAAAAAAAGAAGATAAACAAATAAACCAAAAGGAAAAAATTTGTGCAAGAAACCATAAATAAAACAAACAAAAAACAAAAACAGAGTGCGACGTAACAAAATCAGAACGGTAAAACGGAATGCGACGTGACGGAATTGGAAGAGTGCCACAGGCCAATTATCTAAAACAACAAAATATTGTTTTTATAAAACAAAAGAAGTTGAATGGTGGCCCAATTGGCCCAACACTGTTCATTACGTTGAATTTTAATATAGAAGATAATTTATTTAAGTTTAATATACCATGCATTATTTATTTGTTATAAACATAAAATATATATGCATTGCACGAGCCAAATTTCCTATTATCATATAAGTGTTGAGCTCAAGATAATTTATAGGTTTTGAAAATTGAAATGGTATTGTTAGATAGGGTGGGTACAACTAGTAAGCGCTCGATAAATTGGGTGTGGTTGTAGGACACGTGTGGTGCGGCTGACTGGCTGAGCAGAAGGAAATGGGAAGTTTGATTGGGATGCTAGAGTCGGTGAGTACCTCGAATCATAGGGATAGGTGGGTGTGGATTGTTGGCAACAGTATTGTGTTTTCTGTTAAAGGTGTGAAGGATTTCCTGGTAAGCGGCTATGATTTCAGTACTAGATTTGTGTTCAGGTGGTCCAACCGTCCAAATGGGTACCCAAAATATAATGTATTTGTTTGGAGATCGGTAATGAAACGTATCCCAACAGTTTTGGCGCTGTCCAAGAGGAATGTGGCGGTTGAGGATGAAACTTGTGGTTTATGTGGGATAATGGAGGAGAATGCAGAACACCTGTTATGCTCATGTTGGGTGGCGATGAGCAGGGACGGTTTTAGTATGGGGGCAGTGTGGGCAACTGTCCCCACTTTAATTTTGGTACAATGTAAAAAAAAAATTATTTTAAAGGTATTTTTGAAATTTTGACCCCTAAAAAAAAATAAAAAAAATATAGAAAAAAGAATATTTTTTTTTACCTATTAAACGTTTTAAATTTGCCCCCTTACGATAAAAGTTCTGGCGATGAGTGTTTGAAATCACATTAGTACATGGTGTAAAACGAGTAGATTCTTTGTTTTTTCGATTAAAGACTTGGTCGAGATTCATAAGCAAGGGGGGGGAGTGAGAAAGGTTGTGAAAGGGATTATTTTTGTGACATGTTGGTGTTTTTGGAAAGCAAGAAACGAAAAAAGATTCTCCAACGGTGGGATTGATCCGACAAAGATTGTTCAAGATATCAAAGCTCTTAGTTTTTATTTTTTTTATAGTATAGAAATAGATCTCAGGATAGGTTGTTAAATTGGGAGATTAGTGTAGTTTCAATATTGTATGTAACAGTTTGGTCTTCGTGTTATCTGCGGGTGAGAATGTGATATAGAAGTTAACCTTTCCAAAAAAAAAAAAAAATTAAGGGTTTGGTTTTACGTGGGTATTAATTTATCTTGTTACACATTGTTTGTATAATATTTAATGGAAAACAAAATAATTCAAGATTGTGTATAAAACAAGAGAGATGTAGGTGAAGATATTTACTGCTGCGAAGAAATGGCGTATGAGATTGGTATTAAGTGACATAAATTTAACTCTTTGTTACAAGCATGATGTATTTACATATTTAACTCCTTTTTTCTTATAACCGTTCAAAAATATTTTTTTTACATATTTATAAACATAAAATTTACAGGTTCTAACTTTATTGGACATAATTTAATATGTTATTTTTTACATTTTTGTTTCAAGTTTTTTAAATTATTAATTTAAATACATTGTATGATAATAATTTATTTCCTGATTAAAATTATTAAGTATTTATTTTGATCAAATATTTATATTTATAATCTATATACCGTTATAAAAGTTATATTTAAACTTGTTAAATTACAAAAAAAATTGATATATGAAATACTTTTTTTTTACCCTTTAAAGTCAGTTAAGTTAATTGTAAATTTATTTAGAAATGGTTTATATTTATTAGTATCAATTTAAACTCACAAAATTTCATATGTTATATAATCATTTTTCTTTTGTAAATTCTAACAAAACTAAATTCTAACAAGCTAGAATTACATTAAAAAATTTATAAGTCTCACTTATACCGACTCCTACTTATACTGACTCCTAGAATCATCAGACAATCAAAAAGTTAGCATAAATTGTTGGCACCGTTGCATCTTCTATAATCATATCAACGTCGACCCACTACCCAATCTCTAAATTAAATAAAATAAGAGCAACAACAAATTATATCCAATTTTGTTAAAGACATAGTATGAGAAAGCTAGTTGGGGTGTAGACAACAATACCTCCGACACAAATATGCAACAAAATGCAAGTAATAGTGTGTATAATGCTCCAAATTAAATAAAAGAAAAAAGTTAAATGAAGGAAAAAAGAAAAAAAAAAGAGAAAGAAGGGGATCAGATGAATAAAACTGTAATATCTGATGGTTTTTTGTTAGTGACGAAAAGTATGAAATGGGGGGAATCCGTACGTACATGGTGACCATGACCACGCGTGTGAATACCAAAACAAGGAACTCGATCTGTGGATGCGTGTCCACTGTAAGATCCCTGTACCCGAGTTTAGTAAAGCCAATGATAGTAAGTCTTCCTTCACCCCCTCCTATTACTGTTACTGTAAGTACTCTCTTTTACTCTTTCTGCTTACGTCACTACTCTCTCTGACTACTCCTTATCAACTCATCAGTAGTAAGTAGGTCAGTAAAAACTGAATGAATGAAGAGAAAGCGTATCAATCCCCCATATAATCCCAAATCCCATATTTTTTGTTTTCTATTTTTATATATGTATATATACAATATATTTTATTATATAAATATAATGATTTAAGGTAGGAAAATTGTTAATTTCTGCTACATATGTTTATACCTATCATGGTATTATTTTGTATATGTTAATCATTAGAACAAAATTAGTTTACTTAGTATAACATAGTATTTTGGATTGACATGTAAAAATCGGATGATTTGTAAGAGGTTTATTAATAGTTGAATCATTATAATACGAGGGTTAGTCCATTTGGTGAAGGCTCATGCCTCTTGGGTGAAAGTTCAGGTTCAATACCTGACATAGGTGTATTAAAAAATATTTGAGATTGTTTAAAAATAGTGATAATAATATGGTGCAACGTTTAGCGATTAAAAAAATAGTTGTATCGTTGCAAAACTCTATTTTTTTATTAATGTGCTTTTTCTCGGGGAACTGAAGATTGGATACTTATAAGTCTTGTACAAAATTACTAACAGTTTCAATGTTGTTTTGGTTGTTTTGATTATTTTAAAGAAAATGTTAACTACAACTTTTAGGATTGTTATTAATAGCTTATTACATGCATAAAAAGTAGTACTTTATATATTAAAAACCACTCCTTGAATTTTCTTGTAAGATCCCGATTTCTTTACTTCCTTGTCGTTAGTTTGACCGTTAGTCAAACTTGTGCCTTCCGTTAGTAGTTTATTTAATGAGTAAATATTATGTGGAATTGTGATTATGTGTTATGTGTTTATTAAGTGGTAATAAGTAAGTGACTTATTAAAATGTGTCAAATTAGTAGAAAACCTGTGTTAGTGTTCCCGTTAGATTAACGATGGTGTGTGAGCTTCCGTTAGTAAGTTAGGGCCTTAAATAATGAGTTAGATACTAGAGGGATTAAAGTTGTCAATTGGAGAAACCCCAAAGTGGCTAGAGATAAGAGGATATTATCCTCAAAAGCAAGAACTCCTAAACCCCTTTTTCTATTGATTTCAATCTTGAGCTAATTGGTGTTGTTTTGATCAAGAATTAGTAGCCTATTATCATCTTCAAGTGTTATAGGTAATTTCCTTTTGAATTCCTTGTCTACTATTCCATTTTTGTTTAGTTACGGTTTGAGTTATATTTGTTGAGATTAATGGTCAAGATGGATTGTTATTGTGGGTTTGGTGTTTAAGGATCATGTAGTATGATTGGTATATCAAGTATGCTTTGAAAATGGTTGATTTTAAGTGTGAATGGTCGGAAATGAGGTTGGGTAATTATTGGATGCGATTTGGTGATGAAAGGAATTGGTTTTGTTGAACCAGGAGGCCTTCAACACAATTTTCATTCATAAGCATCATATTCAACACAATTTCTATATCGATGCATTACCACCTACTCACGAACATCTATTGTCACTTGGACGACTTCCATACTTATTGTCCCGACTTAGACTGCCTCGACTTAGGTTTTTACACATTATCAACTACTAGTGTAAGTTAAACTAGCTCTTATTCATATC
>JAOXNX010000019.1:21776220-21792330 GCA_028566075.1 Solidago caesia
TAAAAGTCAAAGATAAATTCATTAATATGATCTAATGGTTGTAAATAAAAGTTGGAAACCATCCAAAGGTTCCTATTTTTTTAGGAATGAATTTATCACCCTCTTATATATATATTGGTAGATTATTATTTTTTTATTATTGATTGTTATTATTATATATTATTATTTATATTAACATGATCAAATAATAAAATGGTTGCATCAAACAATTCACGTCACCAAAATATAAAAAAATATCAATGAGAATTTTTGTTATGTTATACGAAAGAATAAGAGATCACCAAGTTTCTCCAATATAATCTTTTCGTATAATTATCATCTTTTTAAGGAGGTTTATGGATCGTGGGAATTTTTTATAATACGAAAAAGATTGAAGAAAAAGGATCGTGGGAATATTTATTCAAAAAAAAAAGATTGAAAAATTATTGTAGGGACATTTTATGCAGGGTGTTTGAGTACTTTTGAATAAAAAAGCTTTAGCTTGAACGCGACTACGTATCTATCACATAAAAGCAATGGACAATAATCTTTGCAAGACCTTAGATGTTTCATGGTTTTATAAAAGGAAGTGATAAATGTGCCGCACGTTTTGATTAATTTATCACAATGTATAATTTTTATAATATACTGTACAAGTCAATAATACATACAAATGGTAAATATATCAAATGTGATGGTAGATATATCACTTCCCTTTTATTAAAGCTGTTAATTTCATTTTAGAGTTCCATCATTTGTGTCTAGTTTCACCATAATTCTGTTATTTTTTAGTCCGTTGGTTGTTATACGCATACCTAGAATATGAGACTGGTGTTTGCGATTGTGGTTTTTTTAGTAATAATTTGATTATTATGTTTGCATAACGTAAATAAATATTTAAATAAATAGAAAACACAGTTTTAAAAAATCATATTGGATATGTTTTTTCAAAACAAAGTTTTGAAATGCAAAATATATTTTCAAAACACAATCCCAAACTTGCATACATACAAATAACCTTTTTGAATACACACAATACTTTATTCTAATTTGCATACATACCATAAACTTTGACTTACAGTTGAATATACTTTCAAAACCAAAATACATTTTAAAGTGGAAAAATATACTACACAAATCCACATATAGTTACAATCTTTCACCTCATAGTATTTTTAAGCCAAAGCTTTCTAATCTATACTTCTATATAAAAATTATAACCCTCATGTTAAAAAGTTACAATTTTGGGATATGTAAAATGACCGATATACTCTTTTTACTTATTTACATCATTTATCTCTTAACTCCTAAAATATATACACTACCCCTTTTATATCAATTACCTACACAACTCGCCACAGCCACCACACCGCCGCTGCCGCCGCGTAATAAAAAAACAGACATTTATATTACCTTTTTGACAATTTGCATTACAAATAAAAGGATCTAAGAGCATGATGTTACATTAAGTAGAAATTAGATAATAAAATATTCAATAAAAGGATATAAGAGCATGATGAGACTTTAAAAAGTTTTTAATGAGCATAAATATTTAAGGGGCTCCTATTGTCAACTTTATTTTTCCAAATACATCCGATTGAGGCGACCCATAGCAATTTGAACTACTGAATCGCCCCTTTTGGAATTATCTTTGTTACAATAGAATACCATTTTACGGATTGAACTGAAGTAAAAATTTATAAAAAGCGACGTGTGAGCAGGAAGGACACAAGTTAATGATTGGTGTGTTAATAAAGGATTCCAGAAATGGCTTCCAAGATACGTGACGTCATTCTCTTTCTTTTTTTGAAAGCTGTGAATTACTCGCAAATATCGATAGGTTTAGCATACGTTGTTTTAGTCGGGTCCGGGCTAGAAAGCCCTCTCGCAGAATAGATCCCCAATATAAATCTCTTCGATGATAAACTCCTATCACCCAGAGATCTAGAGGGGAAAACTCACTCAGACCCACCATAAGTGAAAATTAAATACCTGTGGCCACCCTCAAATATGCCTAGGGTAGGACTCGAACTTGAGACCTTTTGTGAGGAAACAAACCTCCTTGCCACTAGACCATTTGGTGATGGTTGACGTCATTCTCTTTTAACTTCGTGTCAATTTAACAGATATTACGTTTATAAATAGTAAACCATGTCCACTTATTAACACCTTTTATCCAACTATATCTCGGCGCTTTATAAATACTTTGTATATTATTAATGTGACTTAAAGAAATTATATGATGTTGATTATTGACCCATATGTAAACCATGGTTGTTGATGCCGAAAACAATGCTGAATCTAAAGTAAAAGTTGATGGGCTCAAGGTTGTAGAGGTGGTTAAGATGAGGTATTTAAATGAATTCAATTTTCAAAAGGTCTTGGGTTCAGGTCCTCCATTTGACAAAAAAAAAAAAAATTGGGGTTCTTTGTTGGGATGGAGGTTTTCTCTTCCTCTGAGGATTGGAGATGATCGAGTGGGCCGCCTTTTCCATTTATTAAAAAAAAAAGAAGAAGTAAAGTTGCAGAAATGAGGCGGTTGAGATCAAGATTACCGAAGGAAATCAATGATGTTTTGGAACTACCAACACCTTCATAGAAGGGTTGGTCAGGGGGTTGACCATCAAGGTCCCTCTTATGCGTGGAAAAGAAGGTTCGAATCCGGGGGCGACTGCCCGCTTTGGATGTATTTCTTAGGATTAGAATCACTAACAACTAACTAGTCGTTCAAACAAAAAATAAAAATAAAAATTTGATGTTTTGGAGCTGAAATAAGGTTGCTAAGGGGGCTCCCAACGGCATGCGTTCTTACGACCTTCTCACGCGTTCTCGAGAACGCCGATGGCACGAGGCGTGTTCTGGGGCACGTTCTGAGGGGTCGTTCTCTACACGTCGACGAGAATGGAAGATGAATGTGGCTATGTTAACATTAAAAAAAAAATTCAATTTTTTTTGTTTTCCAAGGGCATTATAGCCATTTCTCCCCTTTGTTTGTAATAACATTTTTACCTCTATAAATACAATATACTTTCATTCAAACAACAACAACTTCAACTATTTATTTTAAACTTTCTATACAACCAAATCACCACCATGTCAAACCGAAAAAACCAAAACTACGACCCTCGATCTCCTGGTTACGATACGTTTCAAAGTTTACTCGAGATACCGTCACCGGCATGTTTTTCATCTAACCCGAAAGGTCAAACAAGCAATCTATCGCCATTAAATCCATATTCACAACCCGTCCCGTTCACCAACGTAAATCCATATTCACAACCATTTTACAATCAAATTGGTTTTCCACCGATAGGGACGTTCAACAATAAACAACAATGGGTCAATTATCAACAACAAATGTATCAAAAATTTCAACAACAACAAAATCAAATTCCGCCCTTCAAGATCGACGATGAAGCCGGGAATGAACGCTAAGGGACTAGTGTTGCCTCGGCTGATGACGAATCGAAAAAATTTTGCTGACAAAGAAGGGAAAAAAAGGCGAAGGCCGACAAAGGAAAAAAGAAGAAAGTTTGTATCAAAAAGTTATGGACCGAAAATGAAGCTTTAGTGTCGTCAAGAAGTTTAGTCTCGACTTCGACCCCGTTGTCGGGAAAAATCAAACCGACACGACATTCTGGAATTCCGTTGTTCGTTTGTTCAACATTGAAACGGTTGATGAACCCCGTACCAAAAGTCATATACAAGGCAAATGGACGAAGATACGAGTCGCGACAAAGTTGTTTGGGGGACATGTTAAAAAGCAGCGAACATAGACGACAAAGCGGTGCCGACGAAAAAAGCTGTTTTCGCCGCCGCCCATTGCAACTTCAAAAAATAAGTCGGAAGATCTTTCGCTTACGATCAACACTGTTATAGGTTGGTCAGAGGTTATCCAAAGTTTTAGGATAACCACAGTGTCATGGGAAAACGGTCGGCTCCAATAATAAATTTGAACGACGACCCCATTAGGAGACCATCGAGTCGCAACTTTAGCCAGAAGGCTACAAGTTCATCGGATGCAACTTTTGGCTGATATTCGAGTGAAGAAACGCAACAGAAACTAGACAAAATGGTCAAGATGCAAAAAGATACGTTGGCAAAACTTGACAAAGATCAGAAGAAAAAGCGAACTATGGATGCGTTCTGGTTTCTTCAAAAACCGGTTCCCAATGGTTTGCCCAGAAAAGAATTAAAAGCACTTATCGCGTATCGACAATCTTTAATGGACGAGTTTGGGCATTTGTTTTCACGCCGCGGCGACGACGATGATACCGACGACAAGTAGTTTTATTATTGTAATGTTTTTTTTTATTGTAATGTTATTTTTAATTAGTAATGTAATGTTATTTTAATTATTAATGCAATATTTTATTATTATTACTGTAATGTAATTTTGTTTAATTTGGTTTTTAAATAAATAGAATTAATAAAAAATTTGAGAATGAAGAGAGACAATGTTATTGTTGGTAGGGGTGTGTTATGGGTAAACTCTGGAGGAAGAAATGATGTGACGATGATGTGGCGGTGAAAATTTGGGGAGAATGAAGGCATGGTTGGAATCCCCCTGAGCTAGAAAATCTGCAATCCAAAAATTCTGAAGAAATCGATCCGAAATTATCCAAAAAGTTCGGATATCCAGATTTTTAGATATCCGAAAATCGGATTCGAATATCGGATGAACTTTTCAAGAAAATCGGATATTCGGATATCCGAAATATCCGAATATATATACATGGGCTAAGTTGCTGGACTGGATTTGCAGGCTTTCTTAATATATATTATACATTTATAATGGCCCAATATTTATCAAAGAGACAAAAACATTTTATATGTACGTAAAATTTGAGTTTGTGTATGTCCCAAAATTATGTTTATGTTATACAATATACATACTACGTATCACTTTTGTATCAAGATTCTTTTATATATAATAACAACTCTAAAAGTTAAAAGTTGTCACTAATAAATTATTATGTGTAAAATGGTTGTATACTATACTTATAGTTTTTAGGTAGTATTTATTTGATATAAGGCTATAGGAAATGATCGAAAGATGGATGGCACTCTGATTCGGGCTACAAACACAGCCCCCTGCCTTGCAAAGTAGGTGAAAGATAGGGAAATGGGGGTAAATATCCTCGAGCTCTATTCCGTAAAAAACATCATCTTTCCTTTTTATTTTTATTTTTTTATATTTAAAATTATTGAAAGGTGGATGAAAGATGGACATTTTGTATTTTTAGGTGGATGAAAGATGAATGAAAGGTTGATGATGTGGAAGAGAGAGAGTGTAAAAGATGGGAGAGATGATATGATCATTCCCTATACCCTAATATTATCATCATTTACATGTAATAAATGAGATGGGCTGTTATTATATAAAAAAAACCTGAAATTATATATATATATATATAATATATATAAGTTCTGGTTAAAATAAAACAAGTATTAAAGTAAAACAAATAAAATAATCATATTTCCTTAACTGAAAATCATTGTGCATCATGAAAATCTCTGTGCATCATTGTATATACTTTTGCTCTATGAATCTTCGTGCATCAGTTTTATCATGATCCGAAGGTCAAGATCTTATCAATGGCGGTTCTATGTGTATCCTACCTAGGTCCATGGACCTAGGTTAGATTGGAAATTTTTTTAACAAGTATATGAAAAATTATGTTTGGACACATGTTATTCAAGATTTTGGACTTAAGTAAATTATAAAGTAAACATTTTTAACCATTTGAAGGGGATGAATTATAATTGGACACACGTGATTTATATTCCTAAATCCGCCACTGGATCTTATCTTATTTGTTTTACTTTAATACTTGTTTTCCAATAACCAACCCCTATATATATATATATAAAGGTTCTGGTTCAAATAAAACAAATATTAAAGTAAAACAAATAAAATAATATTTTTTTTAACTGAAAATCGTCGTGCATCATGAAAATCTTCGTACATCAGTGTATATACTTGTGTTCTATGAATTTTTATGCATCAGTTTTATCATGATCCAACGGTCAAAATTTTATTATATTTGTTTTACTTTAATATTTGTTTTACAATAAATAACACCTATATATAAAACCCTCCTAATACACCTTTGGTTTTTAGTGTATGAATCATTAAATAAAATAAACGGTTTGAACATGTTCTCAAGGCATGATGGACACTCGTTAGTCGTTTACTCGTTTGTTGTTACTTATATTCTCGGATAGCTTGGGTTTAATGGTTTGGGTTCTATGCTATAAACTTGTCTTAAAAATCAAATGGGTTTTAATCTGTCAGGCCCAACCCAGATGCTTAACTTTTATTTTTGAATGGTTTTGCACTTTTGCGCAGGTAGGCAATACAGCAATAATAATATCACCATTCATGTAACTTAACTAGAGGGGTAACCGGACAATACGGCGGCCTCGTATATATCGTGTTAGAACCCGTTATTAGTCCCGTTATTAAAATATAATTATAGAAATGAAAAGTTTGACAAAATATATAAGGTAAATATTAGTTAATATTTAAGATGTAGGAATTGACTAAATATATAAGATAAGTGTTAATTAAGATTTTATTAGGGTGAAAGTAAAGTACTCGTAATAATTTTCAATATTGAAAATGTATAACTTTTCAATAATGGGTTGTAATTTTTATATAATATTATAGATAGTTGTGTTCAAGATAAGATAAGCACTTATCTTGCTAATAATACATCCATTTTGAAATTAAAGACCAAAAGGCCAAAATGCATCTAATATCCAAATGGTGTCAAAAATCTCAATAAACTACATTCATTTGAAATAACACTCCTAGACACCCTCCGATAAGCTCACAGCCTACTATATTACTTCATTCAAATAGCTATGTTAGTATTATTTTGATAATAACAATTTATGTAATATAATAACAATTTATGTAATCATATTAACTATGTTAAGTTATATACATATAAAATTGTTGTGACTTTAAGTTAAATCAATCACTTTTCTTGATACCCATATAAGGAATCATGATACAGGTCTTAAGGGTTGTTAAAAAGAACATTTTTGTGGGAATAAAGTAAATAAACACCCCCACCCATTCTAATCATCACACTCGCACCCTCTAATTTTCTATAGCTTATCGAGCCCCAAAACCATAATCACGATGATCATTGATCTCCAAATGATAGGACCACTAATGTTCAAAATATAAAAAAAAAATGATAGGACCACCATCAAACATTCCACACTATTTATATCAATCCTCACAAACAAATGTTATACGTATCATCTATCTATATCAACCATGTTGAAAAGAGGAGCCATTACCATCTCCGTGTTTGCCAATTCCGCTACGATGGTGGGGTGGTGTCGCCGACGTAGGAGGCTGAGGGGGTGGAAGAGTAGAGCGATTAGATTGGGAAACAAACGTAGGAGGGTGTGTATGAGGTGGCGACCAACGGGGCATTGGCGGGTGGTGGCGTGTCCATTTGTGATTCTAAAGAAGTTTATTATGAAAATGGTGTCTGATGGGCGGTTTATGGAGGCGTATTACTTGTCGTTGCCAATTCTTCGGCCACAACTATTTCCGATGATTTGATTTTCTAGCACTCAATGTATAGCTAAATAGATATCTCCCTATAGCTAATAAATATAAGGAGATGATTTGTACTTCATAAACTTTGCTTCATAGTTCATACATTATAATATATGTCAAGTAATTTTGAGGTATAGGTTGATGTTTTACCATAATGAAGCATGAAGTAATTTTAGTAGTTTAAAATCATATCCCATCATGTATGTTCCGTGGATTTTAAAAGCCCTATGCAATAACAGGAGCCTTTTAATCACTAAAAAATTTCATTAATAATAATAAGATACTAAGTATATACAATAGTATCAAAACAACTATAGTAAAGTTCTTTAACTTATAGTTAAATGCATCAAAATTTACGCAATGAACCATTCTTTCAGAATTCTTGGAAAATTATAAAGTAGCAAATTCTTGAAACACTAAAAATAAATTAGAAAATTTATATTCTAAATTTGTAAATTAGCAAATGACCAATTAATAATCTAAATTAGCAAAGTTATAATCTTAAAACACTAAAATTACTATAAGTTGTCTTAGCTAATAATTTATACAGTTATATAAAACTAAATGATATCCCCAAAAAATAAAAAAACTTAATTAAAATTGACAAATCAAAATAAAAAGAATTAAAAGTATACTACTATTATTACCTAAAATTGAAACTAGTTACAAAGAACATATTTAATCAACTTTAATGAGTAAATCAATATATATATATATATATATATGTATATATATTTTAAAAGCATAGAGATGATTATATTATATATAGTCTAACACTCTAACTAGCAAACCACTAGTAAAACACAAGAGTATTTATACAAATACAAATTAGAAACAATCAAAAGCTAAACACTAATACAAACAGATATCTATAAATTATTCACAGGAGTAAATCAATATATGTTTGATTGTTTGTGACTTGTCGATTTGCGTTGCGAATTTTCCATTTACAAACTAAAAATTATTATTGGGCTATGGACTATACATTATATTATATATATATATATATTAATTTCCATCGAAGTGAATAGTAACCGAAACAAAAAAAAGCCGGATACCATATATATTTACTTTGAGGATTATAAAACAAAAAAGCCTTTGGTCGAACTGGTCTGCGTGCTGCTTCTTGAGGGAGAGGTTAGGGGTTCGAAACCCCCTTCCCCTAACTCCCTTTTTTTTTTTTACTTCTTTTTCCTTTGTTTCATTTTTAGGGGATTTTGATTTTACATTTTAACCCCTTCTGTTTTTTTTTTGTCTCTTTTTAGTTTTGAATTTTAAAAATATCATTTTGCCCCCTCTATTTTCATTCTTTTATATTTTTAAATTTCTTTTTTTCTTTGGACCATTTTTTTACACATTTGATTGTATTTTTTGATTCTTTTTTGTTTTTTTGCTTCTTTTTGTTAACATTTTGTTTAGGTTTGGTTTTATTTTGGGTAATAATTTGTTTGTTTATATATTTCTTTAATAATTTTTGGTTTTTAAGCATTTTTTTCCTTATAATGTTTTTGTTTTTTTTATTAAACTTTTGATCATTCTTTTTTCCTAACTATTCTTTTTTTGGTAACATTTTGTTTAACATATATTCTTTTTGTTTTTGTGCATGTTAACATAATATTTTTGGTTTGAACCCGACCGTATGAGATTTTTTTATCGATTATATAGAAAATAAAAATAAAATAACAACTTTAATATTCTATATATGCACTAAATTATCATTTCATATGTCATGAAACACGCATTCCCATCATGAACGAATTTTCTTGCATGCCAAAAACATCCATTTAAAACCACAACATGCTTCAAATAACGCCGCCTCCCAAGTCCTTTTGCGTTTTTTCATTTAAGCCCCAAACTTTTGCTCTTTTCAATTTAACCCCCAAACTTTTTGACACACTAAAGCTTTCGTATCTTAATTTTGGACACCAAACTTTTATAACTTTTGAACATGGTAAAAGTTTTTTTTTGTAACTTTTGGTTTTCTAACATTTTTATTTTTGAAAAATCTTTTATATATATAACTGCGACAACGCACGGGATCGCTAACAAATGAAAAACATTACGACACAGGATGGTTAAATGGTAATTGAAGCCCCGCGTTGAACCATCTAGTTTCCTTTATTTTCTTCTTAAGCGAAGGCAAAAACAATGTCGATATTAGTTATTCAATTTTTGGAACATGTGAGAAATCTAGAGATGGACGTGGAATTGGTAACGTTCCATACCTGTCCCGGTATAGACGGTATCGATCCCGAAAATCTCCAAACCATGTACCAGTCTCGGTCTCATTTCCCATTTGGTACCACTTTCTGGAACTATTTCTCGATACCGCGGTCCCAAATCCCACGGACCAACAAAAGTAGGTACCGGTCGTGGTCCCAATTCCCATTTGGTACCACTTTCCGATACCGGGATCAGGACAGTATCGGAACGGGACCGGAAGTTGGGAAATTATGCTCAAGTTTAGTAGTGGTTTCTAGCATCATTTAAATGTAGTCACCTTATTATTTTAGAATCACTTGCCAAGTTAAATACATTACATTTTACTATTTAAAAGCCCACAAATAATAACATTAACACTTGTGATTATTAACCTATTTCGTATCATTGATCGTTCCGTCCAACGGACGGGTATAACCTAGTAGTGTATATGTGGCATTCCTCATTCCTCTTTAGTTGACACAGTTTTTCCTACGTGACATTGTATGATTAAGTCAGTCCCTATCATCTTGGTTCGTTGTAACTAGGGTTGGCAGTGGTAATCCGATTCAATGAACATCCACTCGATTCGATCCATTATTGGTGGATATGGATGAGGTTGTACATGTGAGTGAGTCTGTGAGTGACAATGTAATAATCCACCAAAGCAACATTGATCAAGTGGAATATATGTTATGCAGTGCTTTGGAAATATATTCAGTGATTCAGTACTACAAGAAGTTATTGCATGCATTGTTTACACTGTTCTAATAATCGTATAAATTATTGAATCCTGGTCACACATGATCTTAGAATTGAACCCAAATTAAGTAACACCCAATTAAAAGCAATGTAAAAAGGCATATATACAAATAATGCACCACTTACAAACTGAAGTCCGGTGTCATTTAGTATACCGATTCCGGCAGAAGCAAAATTTGCTCCGTTCAGTAGCTTGTTTCCGTTCAACTCCGGGCTCAAGTACGGCAATGTGGGTTCCGACCCGATCTGTTCACCTATGTACACAAATGTTGTACCATGTTACATTATATTATAATTTAGTACATTTTTAACCAGCTGACCGACTATATATGTTTCATGTCATGAATATGAATAACGTACGAATATAATCAACCTACCAATTAATTGTTGTTTTCATCAAAAAAATCTTACAAATGAAAGTAGAATTAGTACGAGTATATAGTATGAAAGCACTTTATTGACTAAAAAATGGGACGTGAAATTATATTATAAATTGGTTATATCTTTTATCACTAGTCACTAATCATACGGGGTATCATATATATAACGTTAGTAAATGTGCTGTATATATGCAGAAAACGAACAATATTTGATAAGGTACAACTAGAAATAGCTTACTAATAAGGTCGGGAATGTTAAGTCCATTTGAGAAGCGACCAGTGGGACGATGTGTGGGGTAATCAATGCCATAAGGTGGGGCATCAGCTCGAGCGCTTGTTAGAAGATAATTGTTGTTGCCATTGTCAACCAACGAGTCACCAAACACGAAGAAAGCACGAGCTCCATAAGCTTTTGGCACGACTACAAGTAGCACTGCTAAGACCGTGACCATTGCCAAAAAGGCGGTGATGGAAGAAGAGTGTTTAGCCATGTTTTTGGGGGGTGAATGCGAGGGGAAATGGTGGTTCATGGTCGCGTTATATATAGAGGTTTATGGGGTGCATGGGTGTACGTAAGTCCTTTTTAGTTAGTTGAGATCTAATAAATGTGGGTTGGGGAAATAGTTTCAATGTAAACATCAACGAAGTAAGTGTACGTAGTATTCGTATAAATCTTAATATAAAAATATCGAATTTCTATGTTGTGAATGACGATGTGTAATTGTAAGGACCGTATGCTACAATTAAGGACGTACAACCATTTACGTACATTTATATATTATTCTGTACGTCTCAAGATAATTCTTTAGCTTATTCACGTCTCAAGAACCATATTTAGGATCGTTTTAAGCTTAATTAATTGGTTAGCAAAGTTCCAGCTGTGTTGTTTCAGTTTTTGAGTGGTAGTTTCCAGTAATGATTCAACATCGTGGTCTAGGTCAAGTTGTGGCTTGTTACATATGGTTTTCGGCATCGTTGTTTGTGGCTGATGCCTGATAGTGGTAAGCGTTGTGGTCCAAGGTGGGTTCTCTCCAGGTTCGGTTCCGGTCTATTTGGGGATTGCTTTCGACTGTTTTGAAGTGGCTCCTGGTACTGTATGGTTGTTTTTGTTCGTTTTAACAAGGGTAAAGGCTCGAGGGTCGTAAAATTGGGCTGTTTGACCATGTGGTGCTCATAAAGTTTTGGGTATTTTTTTTCCATTAGCCGTTTCTACATATGGCCATATGCCACACTTGGTTTTATTGTGTGGATGCAACTGTTTGATTTGAGGTTCCACCGAGTTTTGTTTTAGTTCCATCGACTTTGCATATGAATAGGGGTAAACTCTTTATAAAGGTAATTGATGATATGTTGTTATTTTAGACCATAACCCCTTCAAATAAGTTCACTCAAAATAACAACAAAATTTTGCATATGAAACAAATTGTGCATTGTATAGGATATACAGTAAATATAAAAACAATATTAATAAGGTAATGTATATAAACTTTTATTAACGTATATAAATAATATTAGATTTGTTTTTGGCTTGAAGTTACACTTTAGGATATACGTTGGTGTTTTTGTATGTGTGTAAATTTATGTTTACATGTTTTTCTATATTATTATTATTATCATTATCAATTACCATTATTTATGTTAGGTGACAGAAATACATATTTACATGCTATGCTTATGACTTTTTGTTTGCATGATATCTAACTTTTTATGACTTTTTTTGTTTACATGATATTTAACTTTTAACTTTTTAATTGTTTTGTCTTTTCACGAAACATTTATTTCTTTGTTTTAAACCTTTGCATTTTGACACTAAATTTTTTATTTTTTAACCTTTTTGTCATCAACCTCTTTTTTTATCCCTTGGTTGTATTTTGACACTTAAGTTTTTGTTTTAAATTTTGGAAATCAAAACTTTAGATCACTGTCACCGAACAGACCCCTTTCACTTTCACATAAAAATTTTAATTTTCACATTTTAAATGCTACATGTTCCCATGAAAAAGTTTGTGTTTTTTTTTTGTAACCCCGGACCCATTAAGGCATACGCTTTTAGAAATCGACGGCGCCCATCAGGCGGCATGAACGACCTATTTGTAACACATTATATCATTGTTATCGAATTGTCATTATTAATATTAATAATATTTCTTTTTCATATTTTTTCAATTATTGTTACATATTATGTTCATAATACATTATATCATTCTTCTAAAAGTATTGTTATCGGCATTAATATAGTTATTGTTAGACATGTTCGGTTATTTCTACTAATACAGTTATTTTTTAAATTTAAAACAAAAAAAAGTTCTTAAATCGTTACAAACGTAATATCTTTCGGGACAACGCCCGGGTAACATAGTTCGTTTAAATAAAAAACTGAGTAAATTGCAATTTTGGTCCTTGAGTTATTATCACTTTTGCAACTTTAGTCCATTTTACTTATTTTTTTGCTGGTGGTCCTTGAGTTAATGATTTCGTTGCAAATTTGGTCCAAACGCTAACTTCTGTTATATGTGGGACGTTAAGTGGACATGTGCCTAAAACGTGATGGGCAAAAGAGTAAAAAGCCACCCCCCTTAAAACCCCCCTTTTCTTCCCCGATCATACATAACTCCTGCATGGCATTTCTTTCCAGATCTTCATCAACCACTCTACAACTCACAAATCATATGCATAAATATATACAAATTCTAAATCACTTTCTCAAATATATACAAATCATAAATATATACAAACCCCAAATCAAATAACAATAATTTAGCTAATAATTTATTAGCTATATAGTGGGGGGTTGGTGTCGGTTTTGGGTGGGGGTGGTAGTATATATTCTGATTTGTCCTTTGACTACTCATCCATCAAAGAATTCATCACAAAGGATGCGGTTGATAACACATATCAAGAATACTGGCAACTTAAAGTTTGAAACGGCATACCTTTTTCCTATATTCCTTCTTCAACAACATAGCATCAATTTTATTACCAATCCAAAATCGCAGACATGATGGGCTTCGCCGGAGAAGGAGGTGGGAAAGGCCACTTGAACATTCGTCTTGGAGTCCTCGCCGGTGACGGCGTCGGAGGTACTCCGGCAGGATAAGTCTGTCCCCATGGGCTGCCGGTGAAAGAATGACTTGGGGTGGTTGTGTTTGACCTGCCACCACCGTTGACTGCAGGAGATGGGGTTCTGGGTTTTGGACTCCGGCGAGGTGGTTGTGGGTGGTGGTTTTGGACGGTGGATCCAGGGGTGTTTTCGTCTTTTACAACGGCGTCTTTGCTGCAGCAATGACCCATTAACGACAGCTGCTGCTTATGATCTGTCTCTCTACTTTTCTTTTCTTTTCTTTTTCTCTTCTTTTGTGTTTTTCCGGTGGTTTGAAAAGTCTATTAGTTTGGTTATGTTTTATGGAAATTTCAATAGTGTTATGTTATGATTTTAAAAAAAATAATAATGTGTATATATATTTGAAAAAGATGTTGATGATGACTAGAGAGAAAGCAAAGAAAAAGAAGGAAAAATCAAAGGGGGGTTTGAATTTTTGATGATATAATTAATTAAAAAAGAGCTTAATTTAATTTAAAGTATATATTAGGTCTCTTTCAATAGTGACCTCTTACTCACTTCGATATCGTCACCAGATCAGCGCCACTGTCAATACTTACTTGTTGACCCACCCACTCAAGTACTCTTTTGTCAACAACACATCTTTCTTATTTTGTGCTCTTACTATTTTATTAATTTTAATCAAAAAGACCCCACAAAAATACTACAAAAATACACATTAAACCCTTTCAACAATCAACCCCCCCCCCCCCCTCTCTCCTTCTCCTCCTCGTCGCTAGGGGTGTAAACGAGTCAAGCTTGCTCGTGAACTATTTGAATTCAATTCGTAAAAAACTCGTTTCGAGCTCTTCGAGCTTAATTATTGACTCGTATACTAATCGAGCCCGAGCTCAAACTTCGAATACATAACTCGAATACAAGCCTAAACGAGTTTTCATATATAATATAATAATATATATACCGAGCTCGAGCTTGAGCTCGAGCCGAGCTCAAACTCGTTTAGTCTTTTTTTGTTGACAAACGAGCCGATCTCGAGTAGAGCTCGAGCTTTTTTAATAGATCACGAGCTGAGCTCGAGTTTAAATAATAAGGTTCGAACGAGCTCAAGCTCGAGCTCCTAAAATTTAAACGAGCTCGATCTCGAGCACTGCCAAACTCGGGATCGGCTCAGCTCGTTTACACCCCTACTTGTCGCCTCCCTGACGAAGCCTCATGACGAAGCCGTGTCAATTGTGTTTAGCCTACGACACACTGTTGGCACCAGCCTTAGTATGTGGGTAAACAGATAAGGTTTTACTTGATCGGGATATTTGGAGATTGCGAGCCTTTTTTACATGCAGCGGCGTAACCGAGTTTGTTTTGTGCCCATGGTCTGTTTCAACCATTTCTCAAACTAGCTCTAAAATATTTACTTAATGTAAGATTCAAACTTGAAACCCTTGTAAAAAAACACAACTTCTTGCTACTAGACTAATTGTTTGAAATTGCGTACTACTCGTAGTAGTTTGTAGCAACGGTGATAAAAATGAAAGTGATAAATCTACAATAACTTTTATCCATCCACAACAAATATCTTACTATACCTATAAGTGAGGATAAGTGAATCCTATGTGGCATTCACTGGACCTATCCACGTCATTGCTTACGTGGCTCATTGGGGTTATATTAATCATACGTGTCACTCAGTTATTGTATACACGTCATTGCTTACGTGGCTATTGAGGTTATATTAATTCTACGTGTCACTCAGTTATTGTATACACATCATGAGTTAAGTGGAACCTGACACAACAACTAATATAAACATTTAATTAAAAAAAAATAAATATCATGGGCATACAAAGACTTGAACCTGGGTCTTGCGTATGGAAGGTAAATGCTTAAGCCATTTAACTATCAATTGATTTGTGTTTCTATGTTAAAAACAAATAATAATAAATGCTATACATATGAACTATTTGAATAAAAGCCAATATAATAAGGATAATATAGCTGTAAACAACTATAATAATAACTAGAGAAGGGAAATATAAATATTACATACTGCCATTGGATTCAAAATTTTTGATTCATACCGGTTGGAATAAAATAGAAATAAAAAAGTATTCTTGAAATTTCTTCTTATTATATAATTTGTTTTGATA
>JAOXNX010000019.1:21813296-21823545 GCA_028566075.1 Solidago caesia
ATCCATGTGCAATATCCTTTGAGTTGCATCTCACATTTCCGCCATAGGTGGGGTATTACACGTCATATCAACACCGTCGTCAAAATCCGAACAAGCAAAACCGCTAAGGTGCTGTTACCGAATCTTACAGTGAGATCTATATATATATATATATATGCATCAATATCTAACTTTTTGTTTATTTTCATGTTTATAAACTATTTGAGGTAATGTAGTTTTATATAGTTGCTCATTTTCAGGGGAAAAGAAAAACCAAACAACATGATTGCCGAAATTTTCATCGGAGAAAAAGTTGGAGAAGATCGATAATGATGTCAGTGTAAAGCCAAGTCAATGGTCCACATTGACTTTTTTATGACGTGGCATGCCATGTTGGCATTTAACGAAGGACTAATCTGGAAACTAATGATATTCTCTTTTTAATTGATTTCTGATAATGTAATTTGTTGAATGAACAAAGTCTATTTCTTAAAATAATAATAATAATAATAATAATAACAAAAAAAAGTTACATTACATAGCCATGTCTATCAGATAAGTATAGACATTTGTGTTTTTCCGTAACAACCAAAACTAATGGAAGATGATATTAATACCACATATATTGATAAATTTTCATAGCTGTGCGTTAAATATTTGTACGATATGTTATAAAATTTATATTGTGTGGTAAATTTATAACTTGTGTGTTGGGATATGCACGGTTCGGTCAAAACCAACTAAAATGTTTAAACCGATGTAATTGGTCGGGTTGAAATCAAAAAACTTGGACCGTCGGTTTGCTTTTTTCAAGAACCGTTCTCATGGTTTGGTTTGCAGTTTTAAACGTTAAACAAACCAATTAAACCAAACTTGACGGTTTAAATATAATAATTATTGTTTATATTTATATTAATAGTTAATATTATAATTATAAAATTTAAATATATTAATTATTTGTTGCTAAAAAATTGTAAACAGATTTGAATGCTACGTATATTAATTATTAGCTGGCAAGGAACTCAAATACTAATGATAAACTAGAAAATACCTCAAAGACTTCTAGCTATTATACGTAATTAAATTTTAAATGTTACGTACTCCTATATGCTTTTATATATTGAATTTCAAAAAGATGAAGTACTTATTGGTATAAGTGTCATGACCGTTTAACCGACCAAACCAAACCAAATTAATTGGTTTTGATTGATTTGGTTTGACATAAAAATTGGGCCGGATTGGTTTGAAAAATCATTAAACCAATTATATTAATTTATTTAAATTTTAAGCTAAAACTGATCAATCCGGACCATGCATATCCCTAGTTGTGTGAACGTCACTTCCCAAACATAATACTTTTATAAAGAATTAAAGAGGTCTAGAAGACTCTTGACTTTTAGCCCCATGCCTCACAATTTAGAATATTTATGATATCCGTAGCCGATTTGGGTGGCCCAAGACCGACTTTCCACGAAGCCTGAACCTCATTAGACAAAATTTCAAATGGCTTATTAAAATAATAGGTGTGGCCGAAACATTAAAAAGTTTCATACACTAAGATTAAAAAGATAAACATACGAACAGTTATAAGGGAATAATATATGTGAAAGTGTGAAACAAATCTGGTTCTTTAAAGGTGTGAATATTTGGCAACTAAAAATAAAAAATAAAAAATAAAAAATCTTAGTTTGATTTCTGCAAGTTCGAGCTCACTTAGTGACCTTGCTTTTACTCAGAATGTATGAAACTTTACTTAATCATATACAACACGAACAAATATTACTTTTTTTTTTCTCTTTATTCTTACACCAAGAGCTTTAAACAAACCGAATAAATACGCACGAGGTCTTTCGCATATTTAGCTTAACAAGCAGTTTAGAAACAAATTAATGGACAGAAAATTATGTTCATACTCGATCATTAAGAAAATTGGTTTGTTTATTTTTTTATTCGTTTGTGTTCATCAATGAATGCAAACGAATGAAAACAAACGAACAAACATATAATTAAAAGTGTTAAAATTCAAATTCAACTTTACAAAATATCCTTATTTTAATTCTAAAGATTCAACTCTTCAATTAGTTAAAAAGAAAAAAAGACTAACGGGAGTAGACGGTTCTCAAAGGGAAGTCTCGCGGGTCAGATGAAATATTGGAAGGGTTTAAAAGTTATATAAATTATTATCTTTATTTTCTTTTAGATATATAGATAGATTTTAATTACAATTACAAATAAAGACTATATGTTTATATAAGTAAATATAAATGAACAAACATTCACAAACATAAATGAACGAATAAAAACAATCTTTATATTCATTCATTTAACAAATTGAACATTTTTTTCCATGTGCGTTCATTTAATTAAACTAACGAACACGAACGAACTTTTCGCCAAACTGTAATTCATGAACTATTCATCGTTGATCATTCAGTTCATTTACAGCCTTAGTTACACCTTTAAGCTAGCTTCCCCAGGATGAAGACTTATGTCGTTCAAGGGTTGTCTAGATGCAAAAGGACGTCAAATGATTTGAATTTTTTATGACAATGAATATGCTTAATGGTACAACACTCAAACAACTCTTTTAAGGTGGATTTTGTTCAATATGCAACTAAACTTAGGGTGCTTGTTTAGCGGATTTTGAAGAAATTGGGCGGAATTGGAATCTGATTCCATTCCGTTTGCATGATTGGTTGCAAAATATGAAGGAATTCAATTCATATGGAATGTAAACATTCCCTCCTTCGTACGAATCTGATTCTTTAGGTGGGTGTGACGGATCCATCAGGACTTGAATCTACAAAAAACCATATTATCCCCACAAATATGATATTTTTCATTTCTCTTCACCACTTCAACTTCCAGTCAACCATCGGCTAACCTGCAACCAACTTTCGGCTAACCTTCCTTTACAACCACCACTGTTGTCCAAGAAAACACAAATGTGATTCCAACCTTAAACACTACAATAAATAACCATAAAGTAAAGAGGGGAAGTTGTACATACCAAAAGTGTGATTCCGACCAGCCAACCTCCCTCCACCTTCCTTATAACCCCCGCCGCTGACCACCGTCGCTCACAACCACCACCATAAAGCCATAAAGATAGGCCATGGTGACTATCATTTGTTGCTCGTTCAACGGAGGGAAAAAAAAAGACATTAAAAAAAAGAGAGAAAATGGATGATGATGGAAAAGTCACTTTATATAAGTGATGTTAGGGTTAAGTAGGTTTATTTTATTTTTTAACATATAAACATGGTTATTTAATAAGAAGGATAATTATGCCATTTCTTAGTATGTGCGTTATAATTCTTTTAAAAAGTTTGCATACCAAACATATTAACAGAATTTAATTCAATTTCATCAAATTTCATTCTTTCAAAAACATTTTGTGAACTAGATGTGACCTAATTTTCGTTTTCATTCTAGAGTTTTTTCTCCTTAAATCTCCCTTATAAAAATTAGTTTTTTATAAAAAGTTTAGAACTTAACAACTTTAGTCTCTTAACTCTAAATGATATACATTAGTAGCCTAAAGTTATATAACTTGTAGTTTATGACATAAACTTCACGTTTTCGAGGTATTTTAGGCAATTCACCAATTCACGAGCCATCATCTATCTATATAACTAAACAAAGATATGAATGTCTTATGTGGCATCTTCATTTAACTTACACATAGGATTTTTGCTTATTTGTCATTTTTTTAGATAAATAATCTTCATTTAACTTACATATAGGATTTTTGTTATGTGTAGATACACCTCATCTCATTGAATCTTACATGGCATCTTATATGGCAAAAATACTCTTATGTAAATTTTCAAATTCAAATTTAAATTGTATCTCTCTGTATAACTAAATCTAATTCGTTTGTTTAGACATTTTTTAATTTGAAATTATTTTTATCACACATTATTATTGAAATCCGTTAATTTAGTTAATATATTTCGAATAATTTTTTTATTTTGTTTTCAAGATTTCTATGTTTTAAATAATTAATTATTTGGTTGGGTCTTTTAGTCAGTAACATTCTTTAACACGTAATTACATTCAAACATATTTTTTCATAATTTAAATTTATAATTTATTAACATTGTTCAATCTTTTTTAGTTATTTGCGTGATGCGAATTTCAAAGATTCAAAGGTTCTAATTCTCTTTCACAATAGGTATTTATAGTAGATTAATTTTGTATTAAGCAACTACAAATGTTTTATTTTCACACTTTATACAAAAATCAATTTGATTTTTTTTCAAGAATATATCAATTTATTATTTATATTCATTTATAATTTATAATCAAATACATTACATCATTTATTTTGTGTCCTAAATTTTATCGTTTTCCTCTATTGTCATTCGATAATTTTTTTATTGAGTTAGTATTTTTTTTATTATTATGGTCAATTCAATTAACGTTGTAATTCTTGTGAAATGAAATATTGTATTGAGAATTTCATGTCTTTTATTCAAGAGTTAAGAGTACGAAAGATTTGATAGTTTTGATATTGGATAACAAATGAGATTGTTACCAATTCTACAAGTAGTATAACTTTCTATGAAGTATTAGTAGATTTGTAATTTCTATAAGGGAAAATGATATATGATGTTAACATCATCTAACTTAGATGATGTTCCTCAAATACTCACTTACATCAATATTTATACATCTATAATAATATTATATAAACAAAAAGCCCCTCATGAATTTTATGGTTTGTGAGAGCAACATCATCTAACTTATATGATGTTAACATCATCTAAGTTATCCCCTTTCTATAATTACTTTAATGGTTGTATTAGATATTATATATATATTTTTGTTTAATTTTGTTTTTTTAAATGAACTTACAACATTAAAATCGTTTGTCATTCTTTTATGAGTTATTATTATGTTGTTGTTGTATAGAGTGTTTATATGAAAAGATATTCTTAATTATTATATTTAATTTTTAAGTTAATAATGATCATAATTATATTTTATAACCGTACAACATACGAGTTTAATGTAGTACACTATATAACTTTATCATATGTCATACAACATATTTTAGCATACTTAAAAATACCTTACGGTTTTGTGGTGCTACAGTCACGTAAGCACAAAGGTCCATATAATCATAATTACGTAAAAAAAATGAAAAAAATAAAATATAGAATTAAATTTGGTTGAAATATTAAAAAGAAATTATTAACAAATTTTAATGTCATGAAAAAAAAAAAGAAAAAAAAGAAGAAAGAAAAGTAATTTATTATTTTTGGCAATCAACCCCGAGAATAATAATCAAAGAAAAAAAGAAAAAAGGAAAAATAGAAACAAAATGCTTGAACTGGAAATGGCATATATCCAATCAAAACAAATTAAACTTCTCAGGGAGAAAAACGAATTCATCGGAACATAATTAACCGGAAGATCGCCGCCAAACATTTCGGTTCCCCAAACAATTCAATACAGTAAAGTACCCCCTTTCTGTTTTTTGTAGGGTTTAGGGTTTATGATGCTAAAATATTCAATTCTCTCTCTCTCTCTCTCTCTCTCTATATATATATATATATATATATCTCAGTTTTTAGCATTTACCGATTCTATTTTTACTCTGTGTTTGCAGACAAGATTAATCAAAAGAAAAGAAACAATCATGGATGGTATTTTCCTTCATTTTGGTTATATCTATTAATTTTGTTTTCATTTGTAGTAATTTTTATTTTATTTTTTTGTATTGGTGAATGTTTAGTCGACGCACAGCCAACGATGGAGGAAACGGTTCTGGTCGGAGATGATTTAATGTTGGGACCTCCATCACCCATTATTCCACCCGAAATCGCTTCTCATGTTCTCGAAGGTGTTAACTTGTGTGACGGAATATTGAGAAACCTTTTTCTATGTAAGTTGTTATTTTGGTTTGTGTTAGTGAATTCGTTTGGACGTGGACAACTTATTGGTCATGGTTTCTTTTTGTTTGAGAATTTGTTGCAGGCCTGCAAATTAATGATATTGAGCCGTTTTGTCAAGAAGAGATCGCATTGTATCGCGAGTGTGCAGAGAAACGGGTAATCTTTATGACGAGTTTGCATTGTTGCTTATTACTGTGCTTTTGATTTGTAAAGATGATAATTTAGATTTGTGACATACAATTATGAACATTTTAGGACAAGGAGCTTAGACAACGACTTCAAGATAGTGAGTATAAGTTAGGTTTATCAATGCCTATGGATCTAGCAAAAGAACGAGCTTCTCAGCTTGAGTCTGAAACCACAACGTTAGAGAGGTACGTTAATGATGCCCTCATACACATGTATTAGTGTTCTTTCTCTAATTTTTGTTCATTTTTGGGTCGCATAAATTATTTCCTGTTGTTTAGTAATACCACTTATTCTTTGTGGATAGTTGTGAGATAATTGGTTATGTAAATAGAATTAAGACTAGCACAAGAAGACCATTCGCAATTTGTCTTGATATCTTGTTTATAGAACCACTGAAATTTTTGATAAATAAAAAAAACCCGAAATGATCTACAACTAGTGCAATTGAAGTAATATGTGGGCAGCAGTCTATGATATCTTTATGATCAGTTATTGGGACTTGGTTTTAAACTTCCTGAGAAGGCATTAATTTCCTTCTTCAATTCTAAATATAGCTTATCTGGTAGACACAAAGAATAGGCAATTCATGCATTATGTGTTAATGACTTAATCAATGCTCGTTTATACTCATCTTTTAACATGCACTGCAGGCGCTTGATTCTTGCAAGCGGGATCGAAGGTGCAGATGGTTTTCGCCAAAGATGGAGTTTGCATGGCCGTCTTACTGATACCAAGTAATATTTACACTCCCTTTCTTACAATTTCATTAGGGTTGGAAATACGAGCTATCAAGCAGATTTGGTAAAGTTTCGTAGATAACTTTTTTGGTACATGTCTAAACAGACGGGGTCGGGTCGGGTTGACTTAAAACACTTGCTAATTTTTTAGTAAAGTGGTTTAATAGGTTGTGTACTTCAAAAAGCACGGTGCCTTTTGATAAGTTCGACTCATTTGATCTGTTTCACTTCTAGCTAATTGTGTTGATTTGACCCGTAAGAAACAATACCCGTTCATAGGCAAATGGGTTGTCACCTTCACATGTCCTGCAATAGCATCTAACTGTCCATCTCTCATGGAGGTGCCTTGATTTTACAATCATTCTGATTGATTAACCACGAGCCAGTGGCTCAATAAGACATTAACTGCATGCCAACCATCTAATACACTGAATTTATGACCCCCATATTGTATACTCCTATTATCTAAATTTTAAATCTCGGTTCTTGGCCATCAAGAATCGCAAAACCATAGCATCTTTTACTCACTTTTTTTTGCTAGGAACCCCAGAACTTAGAAATTGTGGTCCCACTAAATACTCCTTATTATACATTTCTTTATCCGATCTTTCTAATAGTGTGAATCTGTTGATTTTACCCGACCTATTATTTCTCTTTGTGTCCCAAATATTAGGGGCCAGTTGGTTTCAAAATGACAGGATGGCTGGGCTTTGAGGCTAGTACTGTCTTTATCAATAATGCCTGCTTTGAGTAGTCAAAAAGGCACGGCTAGAGTTTAGTCATTCTATTTCTAGTTTCCAAATAAATGTTAAATTCAGCCCAGTATCACATGTTTTTTAAACTGTTAGGTAATGCAGTAGCTGTATATTTATTTACATACCCTTTTAGGTATGGTAACAGAGGGTAATCACTTATCATCCATGTATTTTTATCCTCTTTAAAATTTGGAAAATACATTTCTTTGGTCTATCTCTGGAAGCAATATCTCTAACTTCGGTTAGACGTGTGACTGTCTACATCTTACCTCCTCTATACCCCGTCCCTGGTGGGATTGGGTATTGTTTTCGTTTCTTTGTATTTCATTTCTCTTAAATGCTCACAACTACATTATAGACTTTGCTCATGCTTTCACACAATATGCAGGAAAAGAATGGAGGCATTAAAACGAGGACTTGAAAATAGGAAAAAAGAGGACAGCGTTACAGCGAGTGTTAAAGCTCCAGCAACTAAAAAATGGTTCTTTTGGTGAAAGTAGGAAAACACAGTAAATGGAAAGATGTCCTGGATTGCAGCGAAAAAATAAGCACGTGTAGCCTAACATGGAAACTTATTTCGGGTCTTGGTTCATTTGTTTGGCTCTCATATAGCGAGTTTCGGATCCATGGAGCTCAGGCTTGCAGGAGTAAACTTCCCCTTTAGTCTAAATATATCATTAATTTGATTATAAGATACAATGAGTATGAGATGATCATATTATGAGGGAGCTCTCTATATCTTTTTTCGCCTGTTGTAGCTTCAAGTGTATGGAGATTTGGGAATGCTAGTACAAGTGATCCAACCTGGAACTAGCTTTTTGTTTTTGATAACCTTTGTATATCATGTGAAACATATAAAGCCATATGGTCTTTTCAGTTGCACATCACAATAGAAGTATTGTTAATCATGTCCTAATTTTTATATAATCACATCAATATACACAAAAAGGACCAGTTAAAGAACAATTTGACAGAATTAAGGTTACTTTTCCTGACCTTAATCAGTATATTGATTCCATATCACTCGATAAGGGAGATGATGTGGCATGTGACTAATAGGATAGCAAGTTGATTTCATACTCATTCTTATAATTGATTACTTTCATTATCACTTGCATGTAAATAGAACAGGTTTTCAACGTTCAAATTATTGAGAGAAAAAGTATTCTATTCAAATGTACGCGGCCAAAATAGGGTGTTCCAAACCCTCTCGAGGGGCGCTTTAGTGTGCTACAACATAGCTTGCTTGTCAATTCTTGGTACAATACTCAAAACTTATAGTCACTGTTTTTGAACCCTTGGCCATCCCCAAGATATTTTCTTAAAAAATTTCGAATCCAAAAACTCTTGTGAAAATGTAGACATCTAACCACTAGATGGCTAATCTATACATTTAATAATTTCCATAGCAAGCCTGATTCAAAGTCACTTTCATTACCACTACTAAATTTGACTATTGTCATTTTATCAGTACAATTTACTTGTTCCAACACATCCAAGTATCCAACCACTAATACAGCTGATAGATTCTTTTTCTTAAAAACCTTGTGGCCTAGAACTCTTGGAGCAAGGTAATAAGCCAACATTTAACTAAGATGGTCCTTTGGGGAGCAGTATAGTACAGAATGCATGTGACATTGTAAATATTTATGTAGGAAATTTCTCTTTTTTTTAGTTTTTAACACCATTCTTAACCCTTCATCTTTTTTACCTACATTTTTTCTTGTCACGACAACTTCATCTTCTCACTCCCTTCGCCCTCTTTTTCCCCCCTTAACTCATCACCTATTCTTTGGAGTTTTGGACCCCACCTTTATTTAATTTAATACCCCACAATATAATCAAAAATCCAATCAAAATAAAACAAAACAATAAAAAAGAAAATAAAAAAGAAAAGGAAGCCGATGAAATGTTTCACCGACCCACTTTCATCTATTAGTTTCACCTAAGCCAAATAAAGGTTCACCAGCCCACCATATGCATTTCACCAAGTATTTCACCGAGCCTTTACAAACGGTCTTAGTGACAACATTTCCTTACTATGGACTAAGCTTAGAGAGCATAAAAAAGCATACTTTTTGGAAATGAAATGGTACATTACCACTAAAACGTAGGAAGTTGAATTATTAAATGTGTTAATTATCAAAAAATAACTTGATACTTTTCATTATGTCACCTTATTGCTATATTTGTGTACCTCGGAAGTCGGAACAAATTAAGATCTCGCCGTTAACTCAAACTTGAAATTTATCCATTTTGACGAGGGCAAGAACGGCAAACTCTCGTCGACCTAAATATAACGTGATATAAACTAGAAAATATGTGAGTGATGTGAGGATTGTGTATAACCTGAGTTGCATGATGTTGATCAATCCAAATACGAGCCATTATTGTCACTTCATTCTCATAAGCTAAATTATGTTACGTCTTATCGAAGTATATACTTATAGTCTTTTACATTGGTATCATAAAACATTGGTATCTTAAAAAAATCACCAAACTTTTAAAATTTGTTGATTTCTAACCAATTTGCATTCCCGATGCCATCAAATTCTGTAAAAGACTATATAATCACCAAACTTTTAAAATTTGTTGATTTCTAACCAATTTGCATTCCCGATGCCATCAAATTATGTAAAAGACTATATACTATATATAGTATATAGTCTTTTACATAATTTGATGG
>JAOXNX010000019.1:21840448-21858228 GCA_028566075.1 Solidago caesia
ATTATGTTTTCACATGTGAATGAAGTCATTCACATGTGATCTAATACATAATTTTAAAGTTCTCACGGTTCTCGTAATTAGAAAGGTTCTCACAAGAACCTTCCCCTATATATATATATATATATATATATATATATATGATATTTTTATGTGTAAGGACGAAAAAGGGTATCGAGTTTTACTTTGGAATATAGTCAAAAGTTAGAAAATTAATTAAAAAATAAACTAATATAAGAAATATAATAACATTTAATCGTTTAAACATTCATTATACAAATATATATTATTTATTTTTTAAATATATATTAGTTTACCTTCTTATCAATCTTTGTAATTAAATGTACTGATCAAAAATATTATTCGCATGAAACTACTAAATAGTTTTATCATACATAATTTGTCTTTGTATCATATACAATTAAAGGATTTATGTGTTAACCACTTTCAGTGAATGTACTGATTGAGAATATTATTTTATAAAAAATCACTCAAAATTATTGCATGAACTAAAAAAAAAGACATATATATTGATGTATAAAAAATATATGTTTGAGTATGTTTACAGGTTAGGATTTTAAAAAATTAAAAATTATACTGTATATATTAAGCTTATTATATTATTGATTGCAAGACAGTTTTCGGATCAAGTAGTATCATTCCCCATTGTAAATGTTTTGCAAAATCATTATGGAAGACTTTACTAGAAATAGGTTATTCAGTCAAATTTGTTCTCACCTCCATAAATGATACCCAAAGACAAATGCTCATTGTCTAAGAGTAATCCTTAGGGCATCTCTAATGGCATTTGATGAAAAGCTTTTTTTTGAGAAAAAAGTCTTTATAAAAACTTGATGTCATTGGGTTAAATGACTTTTTTCATGGATATGTTGAGGTTTCTCAACCTTTTGAAGAAAAGCTTTTTTTTATATTAGTGTAAGAAAAAGCTTTAAAAAAAAGCTTATCATTGTAGTAAAAGCTTTTAAATAGCTTAAAGTTAGTGGGATACTTATGTGACAAAAAAAAAAAAGAGTTATAACGACTTAAAACCATTGTGAATGCTCTTAGGGAATGATTAGTTGGATCCAAACTCCAAAGGACCACGTAATCCAAGTTTCACTATCGACCTAAACCTGTTTTTACTATAGAGAGATTAAAGATAAAATCTTTATATAGACAATTAAAAGACTCTCAATAAAGAGATAAGAGAGCTAGGAATCAAAATACAAACCATGTCCATAAATTTGGAATAAAAAACCATCATCGGTACCCAATTCGGTTTTACCGGTACCGTATCGATCGGTACCGAAACCCCTTGAATCTCAAAACCGATACCGAAACTGGATCCCAATTGGTACGATATTTCGGTACCGGTACTGGTTTGGTTTCGGTATTTTGGTATTCTTGCTCATCCCTAGTGGCCATAGGTATTTAATTTTCAACTATGGTCAGCCTGGGTGAGTTTCCTCTCCAAATCTCTAGGTGATAGGGGTTTCTCATCGAGGAGTTTAAATTGAGGATCTATTCTGCAAGTGAGCTTTCTAGCTCGGACCCGGTTAAAACAACATATACTAGATTTTTCGACATTCGCAAGTAATTCACACCTTTCACACAAAAAAATAAATAATAATAATAAAAAAGTGGTCTATATCTCTTATAAATCATAAGGAGGGTGTCTTAATTTTTAAAAAAGTTAAGAACTTTTTATATATGGTAACTATTTAAGTTAGTAGTATCTTTTTTGTTATTGATGTATTTACTTAACTTATTCATTTATATATTTAAATATTCCAACAATAAATGACAAACACAATTTATATACCAATGTTTTAGACAATCCAAAGTCGGAATCAGCTGTCGGCAAAGTCGTCCGTCATCACCTCTTGTAGAATATCGTAACTGAAATTTACAAATATTTTAAAAAATTAAGAAGGGTGGGTACGATTTCTAGTAACTAGAAATGTACCCGCGCGATGCGCGATGGTGAATGTTTTTTCAAAAAATTTAAGTTATAGTGTATATGAAATTCGTAAACTTCAATACATGCATCAAAATGTGATGATGGCCGGCCGCCGGCTTTGTCGACTGCCGGTTCTAGACTGCATAACACACGTGTATATAAAAAATGTGTTTGTTAGTATTGTTAGAATATTTAAAATTTATTATGTAAATTAATATAAAAATAGTATATAATCAATTAATATATAAATAATACAAATATTAAATGATATGATATATAAGGAAATGTTTAAAAAATTTAAAAATTAAGACACCATCCATTTGATTTATAATGTAGTATAGATATAAAAAAAAAAACCAGGGACGACAAATGAATTCATTAAACAAAAAGTAACAATTTCTTATAGGAATTCATTAAACAAAAAAGAAAATCCCTTATCATAAAAGTAGTCAAAGTTACCATTTTCATACTTAATTTGGGGTTTTTTTTGTGTTCTACATTTAAGAAATTACATTTAAGCTTACTTTTTATATCTATAAATCCTTTAGTAAAATATTATTATGGATTGTTTTATAATAAATTTTTAGATTATACTAATATATAACTAATTAACTATGAGTTTTTAAAAATCGGGGGTCCCTCAAAGCCGGGGCCATATGCAATCGCCCTTACTACACTTGCCTAGATCCTCCACTCGTTCAGATATATGAAACTTTTTTTAATTCATGTCACTATAAACAATAGCTGAACTTGAACACTTTCTTTAATGGGAAAAAAACTTTGGGTGACTCATAATAAATTTTACATTATATAAATTTATTCATAAACCTTTCAACAATTTATAATTAAATTTGTATGAATAATTATAATGCTTTTATTGTTATTGTAAGGACCGTTTTCAGTCCAACTTATCAAGCCCACTATAAGCCTAACGGGTCGGGTTCCATTCTAAAACCATATCATGATATAGAGAGTAGCCCACAAGTTTCTATAAATGTTTAGGTCGCTTTTGGTTTACAAATTTTGAGTGAATCTGGTGGAATTGGATTTGAATTTCATTTCTTAGTGTGTTTGGTTATTCAAAGATGAAGGAATCTCATTCCGTTGGAATATATGTAAACATTCCCTCGTTTTATGGAATCTCCATTCCTTGGGGGAGTGGGAAGGATTTTCATTTCGTCCGTCACTTGATTCTTCAAAAGCCAAAAAACATTTCTTCAAATTCCATTCCTTCATATTCCAATTACTTTAACAAATTTCATTTCTTCTAAAAACATTCTGTGAACCAAACGCACCCTTAGAGTTTATTCTTTATCCAATGTGGGATATGGGTATTACCACCATAAAAAACTATCTTGATACCACCAGTATAAATATTTACTTTCTTTGCTTGTGTAAGTACTGTGCTAGTTTTACAAATAGATATAAAGTAGTTGGAGAATTTGAATTTGGAGTGACAGCCAATCTAAGGAGCCGTTTGTTTCACAGAATGTTTTTGAAGTAATTGGAATTCATGAAAATTGGAATATGAAAGTTTTAAAATCTGTCTTGTGTTTGGTTGACAGAATTCAATGGAATTCAGTAAAAGGAATTCAAATATAAATTATGTCAAATGACAAGATTAACCTTTTGTTACACTTTTATAAAATAATTACATTTTCATTTTTAAAACATGTTATTATACATATTATATAAATAGGGAATAGTTATTGTAAAACAAGTATTAAAGTAAAACAAATAAAATAAGATATTGATCATTGGATCATGATAAAATTGATGCATGAACATTCATAGAACACAAGTATACAGATTGATGCACGAAGATTTTCATGATGCACAACGATTTTCAGTTAAAAAAAATGATTGTTTTATTTGTTTTACTTTAATACTTGTTTTATTTTAACCAGAACCTATATATAATATATGACTAAAACTCATAAGTTTAAACATGTTTAAGAAAGAGATCGAGATACATGACAATATTGAAGGTGAAGATGAAGAAAGAAAAATAATGGAATTCATGTGTTGATAGTTGAATTGACTAGACATGTTTAGACATATGAATTTTAGACCTATATATATCATAACTTATATAATGTAGGCATAAGACTATCTCCAATGCTAGGGACGCCCTTAGGCGTACTTAGACGTCACATCATCTGCCACATCATGTCCTTACAAATTCATAAAATCTTTACAAACCTCTTTATCTATCCTTACATGACATCATCACCCATTTTACTTAAATTATTCTACAAAATTCTAAAAACATGTCCTTGATTATGGACAAACATACTATGGATAACCAAAGACGAACATGCTTCAACGTTATGAACAAAGAATGACAAGAAAGGATATGGAAGGATGTAGAAGAATACCCCTTGAAGATAGTCTAATGTATTTTGAGGCCACCCAACTATCCAGTCTTTTACCAGGCCACCAATTAAAACTTTCATATAGGCTTTCCAAATAGTATGTATTAACTTTCATTTCTACCAATTTTGATCAAAAACTTGCCATTTTTTTTAAAACAAACAAAATGGACCTTTTTAATCATCGGATATGAAAAAGTTATAAATTAAATGTGTATCTATATCTATATTCTTATATAAAACAAATGACCCCCCCACCCCCACCCACCCACCCACCCACCCACCAATTTATTAAAAGATGAACCTTTATAGCTAAATTACTCATATACATTAAACACACCTATCACCTAATATACATGATTTATCAAAAATACGCTTAATGAAATAGTTTACAACATTTATTCATCAACTCCTAAATAGTTATACTACCCCTTTTTACATAAACTACATTTACATCAATAACCACACCGTCACCCCAATCACCGTCGCCGCCACCACCAGTCGCAGCCACCACCACCCGTCACCGTCACCGCCACCACCACACCGCTGCCGCAACCACCATCGCCATCGCATCATGCGGGTATGATTCTAATCTCTTTTACTATGATCCTCTCAAGTTGAAAAACAACTTGATATGTCAAGTTGTGATTTTTGTGAGTGTAAAATTATGTAAGGTTTTTATTGTGGGTCTGGTTTTTATTTTATTAATTTTCATTCTCACATAAAAGTAGACCTACAAAGTTAATTGAGAGAATCTTAGTATGTATTTTTATTACCTTATAAAGCAAATTGGAGTATCTTAGTTTTTGAATATTTTAAGTATTTTCTTATTTATTTTATCTTTTAATTTGTTAATGTCTATATTATTTAGGCTAATCTTTAGGAGTATTTATCATTTCCCTTTAATGCCTATATTATTTATATATTAATTTACATAATCATTTTTAAATATTTAGCAATAATAACAAACATATTTTTTTTTATATACCCATGTGTGACAACCGTTACCTGAGCCTCCCATACATTGTCTTTTTCAGTTCGTCATCAATCATGTATGTGTCTGTGTTTAGCTCGTAACTTATCAATTCGAGTTCATGTACGAGTACTTTTGTAAGGAGTTATGTATAAATAAATAAAATTAAGTAGTTCGATTTAGTGCAATTGCGTTTGGTCATTAGATATTGAGACGAGAGTTCGAGTACGTTGGAAAACTACGACGCTTATTAAAGTACGTTCATCTAAATTAAAGTACGTTAATCATATAAAGCTCGTTCATCTAAATTAAAGTACGTTAATCATCGGTTCGTAAAATAATTTTAGAAAAGGTCTGTAAAAATAATTACTTTTTCTGCAAACATATTCGTATATATATATATTCGTTTGATTTGTAAGAAATCATATCATCATTGGGTCGTTTTGAAAATAAATAAAAAATCGAGTCTCTTTAAAAATAGTTGAAACGTACATAGTTACTTGTACGTTTCCATGCACATGGTGCATGCAGATTGTTCGTGTATGTTTATGTTGCTTGGTACCAAGATGGTCATGTGTTTGTGGGATCTTTTGATGGTACCCTATGGGGTTGTGCGCCCGGTACCGGTCTCGACCATTATGTGATTGTGTACTTACTTGTTTTATGTGCTTATTTGTGCGTCCGAGGCAGCATTTGTAAGTAACTTTGTTGCTCGCTTATATTGTACAAGCTCTTGTTCTTAAAACATCGACAAAGATTTTCATGACTGTACATGTTCTTTTACTAAATCCTACGAACTCACCAACCTCGTGTTGACTCGTTTTAGTATACTTTTCAGGTAATTAGAAAAATCAGAGATGGGAGCAGCTAGAGCGGGAAGCTTGGATGAGGGGACGCTGGCACATCTTTTATCAGCTAGGTTTAGGGATATGCACACTTATGTAAGGCTCCCTTGATAGACTTAAATTGACATGGTCACGGACCTGTATGCTCCCTCATTGGATGAATGTTGTAATAACATCCTAGTACTTGTTTAACTATATTCGAATCGAATGTGTTCTTGTGCTTATTAATGTGGTTGTGCTTGTGCAAGTACTTGATCATGTATATATTACATAACTAATTATTAATTATTAAATTAAATTTATCTATATTACATGCATGGGATCTTGGAAAAGGATAATTAATTAGATTTAATTGTTTAGTAACACATCTCTGCCGCACAATAACTAATTGTTAATTATTAAATTTCAATATTTTACTTTAAATCGGTTCAAGTAATCCATATTGTGTTTATCGGTTAGTTAAAAATCCCAACAATACGTGTGTGTTATATTGTATAACATGATAGTCAGGGACCCGGGATAGCCATAAGCTCACTCGAGGAAGACTATCTAAACGAACCACACAACCTACCTGTTCGAACTTTCTGGGAGAGGCTAGTGGTTCACGAACAGACCAACAGGGAACTTCGAGACCGACACGTCCATTATGGTCTTCGTCATGATCTTGTCGAGCATATATTATTTTTTATTTTAAGTAATGTATTGTTTTTTTAAGTAAAGTATTATTTTTTTAATGAAGTGTTTTTTTTAATTATTAATATTTAATTTAATTTTATGAATTTTAAGTATATATAAATTTGTATATTTAAAAGTGTAAAATTAAATAAAAGGTGAGTCCTAGACTAGTCCTTACATTGTGCCTGTTTTTAAGGATTAGTCATTGATTAATCCTTGTCTAATGTGATACTGATATGACGCTGACAGAAACTAGTATTAGTCTTTCTAAAAGACAAGTCTGGCATAGTGTAGCCTCTAAAGACCTATAACGAAGGCTTGAAATATGATTTGTAGATTAGAACTTTTAAGTATTTACTACATGATTATATTATAGCTTAGACACATTTTTATTTATTTTATTTACTTACAATTTATATAAAAAATTTAAAAGAAACTTTAAAAATAGACAGTTTTATTTTGTTTAGAAAAAAAGCTTTTATATAAAGAAATGATATCAGTACCACAACTTATAACCACAAACATATTTTACTGGTTTGTATAACATGCTTTAAAAGTTATACTATATGATAAATATATGGGCTTAGTATTTTAAAATACAAGAAACTTTACACGTTTTGTTATAATGAGTATCCAACTTTAATTTTGTGCATCATGTAAGTAACTTGTTATTTTGATCAAATCATGTAACATTTTTACTTGCACCAATCAAAAACTTGCACGTGGCAGCTCATATGGTTTGTCACGTATACACTATTACATGATTCGATCAAAATAACAAGTTACTTACATACAATGCACATGATTAAAATTGGATACCCACTATAACAAAACGTGTAAAGTTACTAACATTTTGAAGTACTAAGCCCTAAATATATTAATATTTATGATAGGAATATCACTCCCTTTATATAAGACGTCAAAAGAATTAGAGGCCATTTGAAACTAGCTCTAGCAGCTTTAATTAATTTTAAAATATTTTGAGTTTATCTTATTATGGGTTCAAAGATCGAGTACATTCTTTGTACATTCACATGTTGCCATCAAAGAACTGGCCAAACTGTATCGATGTGGAAGGATGATGGGACAATTGAGGAGCGATATGCTCTTTGCCAAGTGCAATACTATGTTATACCTTATACAATATAACTAGTATATTATTTTGTATTCGTGTTCTTAAATTTATCGGCCTCTCTATATCAATCAATTTAGAAAAATTAATTAAAGGATGTTAACGCTACATGTTCCTTTCTACAAAATTTGTTATTCTTAACTCTTGTGCTAAGGGCACTCCTAACACCACATTCTAAGGGCACTCCTAACACCACATTCTCACACCTTCGTTCTCAAATCACCATTGATACGGGCTTGTTCTTAAGTAACATTTTCATGAAACATAAGAACATCATTGATGTCACCTCGTTCTGAAGTCACGTTCTTAAATCTCATTCTCTATAGAACATGAAAAATGGTGGGGTCCACTTGCGTGAAAAACGCGGAAATTAATTTATTTTGGATAGTAGGGTTATAACATCCAAAATGACTAATATACCCTTAAAAACTTAAACATTAGTTACTTGTTTAATTAATTTATAAAAGTTTTAGTTACTTGTTTAATTATTAAAATTTTGGATATCCAAAATGACTAATATACCATTAAAAACTTAAACATTAGTTTATGTATTTTCTTTTTCATTGAATATTAATTTATTTTTTCCTTTATATGACATTTAATTACACTTTTAATTAATTTCTAAATTCAAGTTATAGATATTATTAGCTAATTATAATTTAGCTTTTTTTAAACTTTTTTATTTATTAATAACTATTTTATATAAATGTCAAAACTTAATCTTTTGATATATTACAGAAAAAAACATGTGATATACTATGATCACTTCATTTCTTTTACACCAACCCTGACAGTCATCACAAAAACCATCCGATGTCAAAAAAAATTATGAAAATGTAAAAATTATTTATCCCACTTCATTGCGTGAGTACCATGGTAGTATAAGATAAAACATATCAATGAAAGCATATATAGTTACATATGTTTATGTTAGTCCCAGAATGAGACTTAAAAATTTAATAAGTTAAATATAACTGCTAAGTATATTTATAAGCAATTATAACTATTCATCAATTGATCAAAGTGTTAACTATCAGCAGTATTCGAATAAGACAACTGATAAAAGAGTTATCAACAGTTAGTGGAAACAACTTTGAAGAGTAAAGATCTATTGAAGATACAATTGAATATTCATTAGCAAAAGTTCTAGAGATACTTGCTAATGATAGAAACTCATAGGAAAAGACTTAAAAGAATTTAAAATATCAACATTCTTAAAATTTTCATTTGTCGTTGATGAACTCAAAAAAAGGACAAATAACTGACCACAAGATCTGATATGTCACTTCATGTCAAAGTTGGCAGGTCCGACAGAAAAAGTTCAAAGAATAGTATATTGGTCTGATAACATTGTGACAGATATATTATCCCTTCCTAATGCAAATACTTGCATACTGCCTGTATAAAGGGGTTCATATCCTTTTTATTAAACGGTCGAAATTATCCTGATTAATATTCACAACTCTGTGTTCTTGAATATTATTCATCAGCTAATCCATCAACAGTTCTTTTGGTAAGAACTTAAAGGATATTCTGTGAGTAGAATCTGTAGTTAATGAGAAGTACTTAGGAATATACTTTGTTATTCAATCCTATTTCCGCAATACTTTTTGTAATTCTTTGATTATTAATCAATAAAGAGTTCAATTGAAAATTATACTTTGTCTTTAATTTTCAATTACATTGTTACTTGTTTTAATGAAACCTTCTAACGATCACAGGCCAACAGTTTGACTTAAATTGTTCGACTAAGTGCCATGTAAATTAAGGGTAGTTCAGGCTACGGGTCCGTTAAATTCATGTAGTTCAATTTTTCTGAAAAATAATGTATTTTTTATTGATGTTACGGGTCGAATAAATATGGGATACCGGTCAATGTAATTAACTTTAAACTTTCGAAAGATTTTTCTATCAATAAAACTTATAAAATGTACTTATATAATTAAATGAGAAATAAAAACTACAAAAAGTGTCAAAAATTCTTAAAATCCGCTAAAAATAGCCAAAAATTCTATAAAAGAATGCTAAAAATCGTAACAATTTAATCGTTATTGATACTTTATGCCGATATATTTTATTCTGATATAAGGCTTGTAAAATTTTTTTTGCTACTGGTTACTTTCAATTCTGGTTCCGGCACTGAATGCAATAATATGCTGTATCTCATGTAGAGGTGCAAGAACCAGTTAACCGGTTCTGGTTTTTTTGGGTAGTAACCGAAACCGGTTATTTTATAAAAAAAAATTAACCGGTACCGGTTAATAACCGGTTATTATGGTGAAAAACTCTAACCTATGTAACCGGTTACGGTTATTAGAAACCGGTTAACCGATCAGTTAACCGGAAACCAGTTTTTTTATTTTACCTGCTTAATCAGAAACAATGCATAGCTCTTCAAGTCTTGCACGTGTCCTCTGACTGCCACCACTCATTTTGAGATAAAATTTTACACACACACTGTGAAAACAAACCCAAATCCAAAAATTGAAAAAGATGCAAACGTACTTTAGCTATAGAAATAGATGAAAGATTTATAAACAATAAAACGAAAACTTACAAGTAGGATTACTAAAGAACCTAGCAGATAAAGCTTCAAGACTTCTTCTAATTGGAACAACAAGATCATAAGGAACAGGAACTCCTGCAACTAAATATTTGTATATCAAAGCTTGATGTTCAAGTTCTTGCCATTGCACCGGAGTAAACGGTGGCCGGAAACCAGTTATTCCACCGCCACCGCCTGCAACCGCCACAGTTGTGCTGCCACTCATTTCTGCTTCAATTTCTGATGTGGGTCCTTTTTTTAAGACAAAAAAAACACTGTCGTAGATAAAAAGATACAATAATATTAGTTAGATATATAAACTAAAGTTAGAGATATAGATATGTTTGTATATGTATAGTAGATTTTTATATATATGTAATAATTATATGTAAAATATGTATATATGTGTGTGTATGTGTATGTATACGTGGATGGATGGGGGAAAGATAGGTGTATGAGAGGAAGAGGGGGGGATACCTTTGAAGAGGCAAAGGCAGACAGATCTAGGGTTTGGCCATGCTTGGTAAGAAAGGAATTTTGTGATGTGGGGATGAAATGAAATTGCTTGGAAAGCAAGGGTGGTTTAGAAAAAAATAACCAATATAAAAACTAGAAATAATACCCGCGCAATACGCGAAGGTTGATGATTGAAGTTAAAGGTGATGGTATCCGGCAATCGGCTTCGCTGACAACCGACTCAGAATTGTCTACACATGTATATAAAAAGTGTATTTGTTGTTATTGATAAAAATATATATAAATAAAAATTGTTATGTAAATCAATATATATATATTAAATAATAAGTTAAAAATAGTAATGTTTAAAAAATTTAAAATTTAAGACACTATGTAAATGCTTTATAAGGTAATATAGATTCTAACCCTTTTTATTTTTAGAAAGTGTTGAAAAAAGATATACGAAATGACTCAATTGTCCTTAATGAATCCCTTTTTTGGAAGGAGTTATAAGAAATTACCTAATTTGCCCTTAATGAACTAATTTACATCTTAAACCCCTTATCTTCTTATTTACACCTTAAACCCTTATCTTCTAAAATATCTCTACTGCCACATTTTACATCAATTATATTTTACATGAACCTACACCACTCGACACCGCTACCGATAGTCCCCGCCATCACCACCAATCATTGAGGTATGAAACACATTGCGCGGGTACTATGCTATATATATATATTTTTAAAAGGCCAATATTTTGGTAGCAAGATTTTCACGATACACAACGAAAAAAATTGATTGTATTATATGTTTTATTTTAATACTTGTTGTATTTGAAACAGAACTCTTATATATACCTTGTTAGAAAAAAGTTTTTGATTCAACTAAAATATATCGATAAATTTTTTTAAATATCATTTATTATGGTTTATTTGTTTAAAAAATCCAACAATAAAAAGATAAAAAAAAATCAATTCAAAACCACCCCTAAATCTATGAATTACAACGGAATACATAACATAGAGTACTAGAGCATGTTCGATAAGGGACTTTTGAGGGGGTTTTAGGAGCTTTAAGGAAAGCTGGAAAAAAAAGTCTAACTTCTAACCTCAACCCTAAACTCCAGCCCATGTTTAGCAAGGGGCTTTTGAAAAGGTTTTAGAAGCTTAAAACCCCAATCTTGTAAAAAACAAGCTCTTTTTTTATTAAAAAAAAAATATAGCGTTGTTTGGAATGGTATTATGGAGGGGAAAAAACCTATGCCCCAAAAATTTTCTAAAAGGGTTTTTAAAATAAAAGCTTGTATAAAAAGAGTTGAAAAAAAGCACTAGCTCGCCCCAGGCCCAAGCTCCAGCTCCAGGCCCTAGCCACAGGATATGTTTGGCAAAAATAACTCGAGCTAAGGGATGGGGCGGGAGTTAAAGGGTAGAGCTGGAGCTAGGGGTTGTAGCTGGAGGCTGGGGCTGTAAAACTAAAGCTTCTAATTTTATAAAACCGTTTAACAAACTAGCTGTAAGATGTAGCTAAAAAATATATAATTACATTAATGGGCATAGAATTTATTTCCTTAAAAGAACATAGATTTTAAACAAACTGGAAAAAAAAAAGCATTTACTAATTAAAAAGTTTACAATAAAAGATAAATTTCTTGATAATATGTAGCCCATGTGATCACATGATGACAGTACCAGTTAATATAATATGTAACATTACATAAATTAAAAGGAAAATTTAACATAATATGGTTGTAATAATTTAACATAATATGGTTGTAATAATTTGGTGGATTAAGTATAAATACTTCTATTTACGAAATTTTTAATCGAATGTAACATGATGAAATGGGTAAGATGTTGAGGTTATTTAGGTAATTTTAATCATAAGGGGTTGGGTTTTTTTTTTTAAATGTTTCTCCATTGAGTTTTCTTTTATAAGTTCTTTGGGGCTTTTAAAAAAAAATTAAAAAATTCAAGCTTTAACATCCAAACAAGGTTAGTTTTTTGTTGTAGGGGTTTTCTTTTAAAAGCTTCCCCTAGCCCTTAAAAATCCCTTGCCAAACATGCATACAGTCCCAGTTCAAAGCTTTTTTGTCAAACATATAAAATCAAGCCCCTTCTAAAAGAATGGTCTTGTGAAAAAAAAGTTCAAGCCCCAAAAAACTAGTAAAAGCCCTTAAAAGTCTTTAAAATAAAAGATTGTGTAAGGCCAACAGGAGTGGGGAACGAAAGGGACGCCCCCTGTGTCAGCTTTTTGACCCCTTTTTTTTTATTTATATTTTTATTAATATTATAATTGTGTGTGTGATGATAACAACAAAACGCCCGTCCATTTTAGAAAGTTGCACGCTTTTTAATGCAATAAAACGCCCCTTGGGGCGGTGTTCCGGGACGTTCCGGAGCCAAAAAGTGTAAAAAAACGCCCCCACTCCCATTAGTCTAAGAAGCACATCGTGTACCAAACGTCTGAGATTGGAAGTTCTGCAACACCTATTATTGAGCACCAAAAAAGAATGAAAATATTTGGATTCAGTCAAGAAACCAACCTGAATGAATCAAACCCATATTAATTATTAAGTACCCAACATTTATGACATCTCATTAAAGCCAAGATGTTAAAAAGTCCTAAAGTTTAGGCTAACCATCTTTTTCCCAAATTGTAATTTTCACCTCTAAATAGCTAGTATGTGGTAAGCAATAATCAAAGCTAAAGAGTCGTATAATCCAGGCTACTTATCTCTCCCTAGAAAAAAGTAGACTCAACAATTGGACCTCAATTACTTTGAACAACTAACTTCATGAATGTGCAAAATTGTGCATGACTCTTAGCTAACTATTGAAAAAATAAATAGATTCCAACGTTATATTTATGCAATTTATAGTTTTATGTACTTTCTTGTCTAATTCCATAATTGGCTAATTCAACAGCATAACTTTGATAATCTGAAAAATCAAATGAAAATATTGAACTGTAACAAATGGATTAACTATAGTTAATTATCATCTTGAAATACAATATGTTGAACTAGGTGCCATAAATATATATAATGGTAGGGTCATTTATCTATCATAGTCTATACTCAAGAAATCCCACATGTCTAAAATATGGCATATATTTATCCACTTTTGTTTTCAATATATATAAAATTCATGGTTCTAGTGTTGTTGATTTGCTTTGCTTTGCTTGTGGTGAGAGTCGTGTCGACGCTTTTGATGGAATCAATAAGTACCAAGTTGATTTTAAGAAGATAAAAGTAGCAGCATTTAGATTTGAATATCAAACTAATGATCTCTTATCATCTTATATGCTGTTATGCAACATTTTTTGAGTATTTTTTGTTTATCATCTTTTGAACAATGCATCAACTTTTCTTTTCTTCTTTTGTAATATCAAATTTCGGTTCAGCGACATTGTCTTTTCATATACTCAACTCCAATAAAGAGGAAACCCATTTTAAAAAAACCCTGCCTCCAGATCTCGGTACATTTTGCTCACACTAGAATTTGAATTCAAAATCTTTAAGTTTCAAGTCTTTTTAACTACTGGTCCATCTATCGATGGTTGTTCAACACATCAACTGTTAAACGGTGAAATTGCTTCCATGGGGTTGTTCTTCTATAATTGAATGATGAAAATGTTTTCTAATGTGTACTTCCCACCATACAATGAAAGTTTTATGTCACATATACACAAAATATATATTAATTTTATTATTCGTATACGATACACCGATTTGACATATTTTATTTTTAAATACTATTATATATGTGAATAAAACTTTATCTTATTTTTAAAATGAAAAATAGGCATGAAAAGTAAAAACGAGCCAATAAGTTTGTGTAGTACTTTTTCAAAAATCTTATTAAATGTATAATTCTTGTTAATAGTATGTATTTAGTATTTATTATTTAGCTTTTAAAAACATCTTTACAAACTTAAACTTTGAATATTTTCAGATCATTTAACTATGAAAATTATAATTATAAATGATAAAAACTTATCAAGACACAATGTGCGGACTGCGGAGCAATGAATAAACTTTGAATATTTTCTGAACATTTAACTTTGAAAATTATAATTATAAATGATAAAAGCTTATCGATTAGTACCATTCGGATTATCTTACCTTCAAAAAGTAATATAAAACATGTACTTTTCTTTCCTCTAAACATAAACTAATCATAGACTAATTACGAGTGTGTGATCATACTAACAACAACTTACATTTTAAACAAATAAAAACACTAACCGAATATATTCGTTTTGCCTTAGCTATCGATAATACCTGCTAGTAATTAAAAATAGACACGTTTGCAAAAAAAAAACATGGTCAAATGCAAGTTCTTAGTTCAGACGTACAAAAGTTTGGCCGGTTGTAGCGTAGATTCAAAACTCACGTGGGTCAAACTCAAAATTCTGTGCAATTATCATATTTTCATCAACAAAAAACCAACTTTAAAAAAAAAAAAACCCAATAAAAATCAGTTTTCCAATTAATGGGGTGTATGAATCTCAATTTATATAGGTGGGGACCGTAGGGTTTTATTATTTTAATATCTATATGGGAGTTGAGTTGTGGGTCCACCACTAACAAATAAATAAAAAATTATATCTTTCATATCAAAAACCCACCCCTGAATTTTATGGTAAGTGTACAACTATTTTATTCACCTTAACTATTTTACGCACCTTAACTATCAAAAGCCCACCCCCTGAATTTTATGGTAAGTGTACAACTATTTTATTCACCTTAACTATTTTACGCACCTTAACTATCAAAATCCCACCCCCTGAATTTTATGGTAAGTGTACAACTATTTTATGTAACTTCCATAAAAAAAATGTACCTTTCATATCAAAATTTTTTATTTTATAACTTTAAAAATATAATTTTTTTTTTGAACGGTACAAAAAATAATAAAATAATGTTTTATTTATGTATTTGTTAATGGTGTATCCACATGAAAAGATTTTTATTAATTTATTATTAGTGGTGGACCCATTTGCATTAATTAAGGTGTATAATTCTCAAAAATGGTGTATGAAACTCAACTCCCTTTATTAATTGCCACATTTGGAAAATACCATGTAAAGTTGGTATCATAACATGCAAAACACAATAATATATTGGAAAAGTACAAAGACGTGATGTCCCTTCAGAAACATCAATCACAATTTGGTGGGGACATTTTATTGATATGAAATAAACTATGATTTTTGTATGAGTAATGATATATATGCCTAACTCATATACCTAAAAACATGTCTAATCCATATATTACATGACATATATATGTTTTTCATTAATTCTCTTTCAACATCTCTACCTTTGATCTTGCCACGCATGACGTGATCTTCTTTTTAGGCCTATTTTTAGACATACAAATTAGGCACATTAATCATTTTCTTTTTTTTATTTGTATGTGAGGGAGAAATAGCACGTTTTGATTAGAGGAGGCCCTCGGGAGGGATAAATCTGATTGTAGTTCCGGACCCATTTTTTTTTAGTTAACACAAATTATTATTTCATCATTTATAAAAAAAAAATTATTATATATTTGAATTCGTTTTGGGTCATGAATTTTTTTTCCCAGCTCGTTCTAGACACTTAAATCGTCAAGATCAGCCAAGTTGCTCATACTCTTGCTTATATAGCTTCTTTTCTCACATACTTTTTTCAACTCAAAAGCCTCACCATCTCAGATTCTCAGATGCAAAACATCTAATTAAACCAATCTTAAATATCAATTTTCAATGAATCCCTTGGAAGATAGTAGCCAAAAAGAGTGGCTGAATCTTAGCCTAGGACAAAATAATATAGTTGAGATAAAGGTGCATACATGCAACTACTGCAAGAGGAAGTTCTACAATTCACAAGCACTGGGTGGTCATCAGAATGCCCACAAGAGGGAAAGAAATGCAGCTAGAAGATATCTATCTCCAAACGCAACTAACTTGGTGACGAATTTAACAGTTAGCCGATCACTTGCTCAGACACAAAGCAGAAATGAAGACAAATCTGTACCAGGGTTTGTGAATGACGGTGCCCGGTATAGAGACAATTTGGTGCAGTCCTACAATGGGGAGACAACAATGGAACTGAATTCGCCTGGAGGTTCTTATTTCGAAGTGCAACCAGCTTCTACACTGTCAGATCAGCACTATATGCTTGATTTGAATCTAAAGCTGTAAGTTGGTAGTATTTACATGCTTCTCCTTAATGTTTGTGTCTAGTTCTTTTTCGGCATGCATTGAAAAGTTGTATCAGTTTGTGAAATTGTGTGCATTCCATCTTTTGATCTTGTAAACGAAGTTGATTAATAATTAAATAACATGCCATTGTTTTGTATCTCCATATTCTAGTCCAGAAAGACTTCTTGCATATATGCCGTCTAAATTACATCACATCGATTGTGTTCTTATCGATCACCTGATAAAAATGATCTGTTTCTAACGTTTTCTGAACTTTTAAAGGTTCACAAATTCCAGTTATGCAATTAACTAATTATATATGACTACAATGAAATTACATTTAGATCAGAAAAAGAAGTCCCGAACATTTGTGTCCTGTTATGTACTATTAATATTGATCGAGTACAAATGGACAATGATCATTATAGACGTAAACGATGACTGAAATATATGTAAGAATAAATATCTATCTATAGACTATTATATATAAAAGAGCAAAAACCCCCCAAACACACACCCCTCTTTTTTTTTTCAACTTTCTACCTTTAAAATACCTAAATTACCCTTTAATTTCAAAAACTTTCTTTTTATAATTAACCAATATACCTAAAATACCCTTAATGAAATAATTTA
>JAOXNX010000019.1:21899137-21911447 GCA_028566075.1 Solidago caesia
AGCTGCGCCCCTGTGTTGTATATCATGAACAAACAACCCAAGGTAAGATTTTGAGTTTTTCCTTCTTTCCCTTCTTCTAGTTGTTTAGTATGTTTACATATCTAATTGAGATGCTGATGGATGCCTTCAGAACTTTGAGGATTCGTGGCTTGTCATTTTGGCATTTGTGCTCGTAATATTCTTCTTTTGGCACACAATTTGGGTGCATGCATCAAACCACGTGTAGCTGCATTTAAGAAAACCGGGCCAAATTAAAGATGGAAGAATTGGAGAAAGAAGAAAAGTGAACGTATCACCGTCTAAGTTGAAAGACAAAAGCTACTACTTATATGTACTTATCATAATTTCTAGTATAAATAAAGGGGAATTCATCCCTGCACTGAACTGTTGGGAAGGAAGGTGCAGTTCACTCACAAAGTTTTTAAATGAAAGATGTATTTTAGACATTTAACAGACTTCGGGGTTGATTACAGAAAAAAACAACTAACTGCAATCTCTTTACCTACAGTTAACTACAGGGATGATATCCCCATAAATAAATTATATTGAGTCTTTTTATATTCCTGTTCTGTTATTATATAACATATTTTTTAAATAAACAACCAAGTATTTAGAGCCCGTTTGGTTCACAGAATTCAATGAAATTCGATGGAATTGGAATCTGAATTCCATTCCATTTCCTGTTTGGTTGGCAAAATGAAATTCAGATTCCATTCCATGACTTGTTTGGTTCGCAGAGAAAAAGAATTGGATTCCTTCAAATTCTATCATATGAAGGAATTCAAGATTCCTTGACAATTGGATGGAAAATTTTGAATTCCAATAGAATTCAAAATTTGTTAAAACAACTCTTTTATAATTATTATTAATGATTGTTATTTGTCAATAAATTATAATTTTATAAAGTTTATTACTAGTTTATAAAAGTTCATTATTTATTTATAAAAAAATTTATTTAATAAAAAAGTTATTTATTTTATTAAAAAGTTATTAAAAAATATATTTAGTTTATAAATTTTTTTATTAATTTATAAAAAATTTATTATTTTATAAAAACTAAAAATATTTTATATAGTTTATTATTTTTTTATTATTTTATAAAAAATTTATTATTTTTTTATTAATTTATAAAAAATTTATTATTTTATAAAAACTAAAAATATTTTATATAGCTTTTTTTTTATTAATTTATAAAAAAAGTAATTATTTTTTTATTAATTTATAAAAAAATTATTATTTTATAGAAACTAATTTTTTTTATTAATTTATAAAAAATTTATTATTTTTTATAAAAATGTATTTTTTTAATTATTATTATTAATAATATGAAATCCATTCCATTCCATTTTATTCCGGTCAACCAAACATATACAGATTATAGGTCATTCAATTTCCAATTCCATCAGATTTCATTCTATTCAGATTCCAATTTCTTTAAATTTTAATTTCTTTGACCGATTCTAATTCCTTAAAAAACGTTATGCAAACCAAACAACTATGGTTCAATTCCTGTTAAAAAAAATATATCTGGGAAAAAGTTGAACAAATAAGGAAAATCACTTTTTATACATCCAATTATGATGTTTGACCATACACCTTTCAAGTTCTTTCAATTTGTCATCTTTGATCCTTCCAAGAATCCAAGTTATCATTTTCATCCATATAAGTCCTTTGTGTATTCCATCTTTCAATTCTATCAAGTTTAGTCCCTAAAACACATATCTAAGATTCTAATCACACTATAAGCACTCAATTTAACACTCAATGTTTAAAACTTAAAATGGAAGTTTGTGTATCTAAATTTAGTACTAATCAACAATGTTTTAAAAACCGGACCGGAACGGCCGAGACATATAGTTATATTTGTATGTTTATCTGGATGAATAAGAAACGTTTCTTTATATTTACTCGTTAACATAACAAACATTTTACTTCAGGTCAAACATTGGATCATTTACCTGTTAAGTTATTAGCTTTAATTTCTATTACTATTAGCACCCACACTTTATTAAGTCTAGGCAAGTTGCTAGAGTTATTTCAATACAAAATAATCTTTATTAAAAATCAAAGTCAAATCTTTGACTCTAATATATGCTACCTGACCGATATTCCTCCATTCATTCATCTATATATCAAGTATCAAAATCAGAGCACCTCAAGTGAACCCTGAACTATGTTAACTTCTGTTGACTGAACAGATTGGCTAGCTGCTTGCTAATCTTTTGTTTTATTTTTTCTTTCAATTATTTTTTTAAATAGAGTCATCGTTTTGTATTTTTGGGTTTAAGATCCATACGTACTAGTATTTATAATCGCTACCCATAAAGAAGAAAGCTTGTGAAAGTTTTAAAGTATGATTGATGATTATAGGATAGGTAAAAAAGTGTCCTCAAAATGAATACAAAACCCGAGTTAAAAAAAGTCTACGTTTTCAATCATTTATCTAATGAGATTCGAACTTGTTTATTTCAAACCAGAATTTTCTTTTTATTTTTTTAAAAATCATTTCCCTTAGTTAAGGGTTATTTCGGGATGGTGAGCCAATTTTGACTCGTTGTCGTGGTCCAATTAGGTTTTGTCTGAGGCCTGTTTCAGCCATGTTCTTGGTCGCCCCTTCAAGATATTCTTAAAGCAGAATTCTTACTTGAGATTGTTTGTGAAAAAACATGACTCTTAACACTTGATCAACTTGATTATAGTTAATAATTTGGAAAACCACCGCCAAATGGTCTGGTGGCAGGTAGACATGTTTCATCACAAGAGGTCTCAGGTTCGAATTTTTCTTTTAACATATTTGTGGGTGGTCACAAGTATTTAATTTTCACCTATGGTGAGCCTGAGTGAGTTGGCCCCAAGTTCAAAACTCTCGACATTCGTGAGTAATTCACACCTTAAAAAAAATAAATAATAATAATAATATTTTGGAAATGTGATCCAAAATTCCCAAAAAGATCGGTATATCTTAGGATTCATCGAAGAAGCTAATAATAGGAATGGGAAAAATAATAATAATTGAGGGAGGTTATTTGGTACCGCATTTGCGCCTCACATTCTATATATAAATACGGAAATACCCCCGCCCTCTCTCTCTATCTATCCATCAAATCCAGTAATCCACCATCATGTCTTCTTCTACTCAAGGAAAGGTCATCACCTGCAAAGGTTAACATTTACTTACTTCAATTATTTTATCTAATTATGTTTAATTTAAGTTTTGATCTGATTAGTATTATTATTATACTATAGCTGCGGTTGCATATGAGGCTAATAAGCCGCTAGTTATTGAAGACGTTGAGGTTGCGCCGCCGCAAGCCGGTGAAGTTCGTGTTCAGATTCTATACACTGCGCTGTGTCACACTGATGCTTACACTTGGAGTGGCAAGGTACACCTTTTTTTTTTAATATTATTTATTGTTTATTCATTTAGGTAATTAGGTTATGGATTATTGAATATAGTTTTTGAAATCAAATCAAATCAAATCAAAAGTATGATTGGATTGGATTGGATCTCAGATGTTAGGGTTTGTAGTAGAAAACTGAATTATTTTAGTTAAGATGTGTGCACACTCTTGAATAGTCAGAGTTTTCTATCGTGTTTCGGCTGAAATGTTGATGCTCATTTTGGATGTGGCCTTTTAAAACTTTTTTTCGTTGTTTTTGATGTGGTAACACATTTGTTATGAGGTTTCTAGCATTGTTGGACATGGTTCTGGTAACTGTTAAAAGTCGCAAAGGACCCAAATCGTGATAAAAATCGCTCTTCACAAAGAAATGGTCGTTTTAATATAGGGTTCTTCACAGCATTGACCAATTTTGTTGCGCTTTGTTTAGTTTGATACTTTTTTTTAATCTATTTTCTCTGTGTTATCGACACTGAATATGTTTTTGTTTGCTTGACGTGTACATAGACTTGGTTTTCGGGAAATAGATACGAGTTGCTGGACTTGTCTATTTACATGAATGTGCTATACATGGTTACATCATGTTTTGCTTTGATGTAATGAATTTATTATATTCCGTGCAGGATCCTGAGGGTCTCTTTCCATGTATCCTGGGTCATGAGGCTGCTGGGTATGTATCTGCATAACTGCACTTGTCCAACTAAAAGTTTGTTCTCTTTTAACATTTTTAAACGATTAACACTGACATTACTCTTAAATTTTAAAATGGCAGGATTGTCGAAAGTGTTGGCGAAGGAGTGACTGAAGTTCAACCCGGGGACCATGTCATACCATGTTATCAAGCAGAATGCAAGGAATGCAAGTTCTGCAAATCAGGGAAGACCAACCTCTGTGGCAAAATTAGGGGAGCTACTGGAGTTGGGGTCATGATGAATGATCGTAAGAGTCGTTTTTCAGTTAGAGGAACTCCGATATATCATTTCATGGGAACCTCTACTTTTAGTCAATACACTGTTGTACATGATGTAAGTGTTGCAAAGATTGATCCTAAGGCTCCTTTGGAGAAAGTGTGCCTTCTTGGTTGTGGTGTTCCCACTGGTATGTTTTTCTTCACCTAGGCAAATCTATTTGATTTTACCCAAATGATTTCTACGTAGTAATCCATGTGAATTTTTGTCAAGTTTTTAGATGTCAGTGTTTCTGATTTGCATATATTTTCAAGCCATCACAAAGCTAGTCTTAGGGGGTGTGTTTGGTAGGAGGGAATCATAGAGGATGGAAACATAATAGAGAATGAAAATGGTGGGAAAGAGAATGAGGATTTGGAAAGAAAATAGATTCCGTTATTTGGTACAAACAGAATATGAACATAAGAGAAATACAAAAATTAAACAAAATTAATAAGAAAAAAAACAAAAAATACACTATTTAATTACTTTATCCTCTAATAATTTATTAAAATTAATACATAAAACCCCATCAAAAATATAAAAAGTAATAAAACAAAATTTTCCGTTCTAACCCTTTCTCTCTCAATTTATAGAGAATAATGGAAATCATTCCCACTTCTTTCCCATTTCCATTCTCTAGTGCAACCAAACAAAGGAAGTCTTTCTCATTCCCTTTCTTCCCTTTCCATTCCATTCTCTAGTTATGATTTTTGCATAATTTTGTGCCTTTAGGTCTTGGTGCAGTTTGGAACACAGCAAAAGTTGAAGCGGGTTCAAATGTTGCTATTTTTGGTCTAGGAACTGTCGGTCTTGCGGTAAGTTAGCAATATAAGATGATTTATCCATCATCACCATACAAGGTTAAATACTATTTGTCTCTGGAAACATTACAAGTTTGACTACCATTTGATAGGTGGCAGAGGGTGCAAAAGCAGCTGGTGCTTCACGAATAATTGGGATAGATATTGACAACAGAAAGTTTGATCGAGGCATGCATGATTCCTCTTTCTTGTAGAAAAGATGCTCTTTTGTATAGGGGATGGAGATTTTAATTGCAGCAATACTTAACTTATTCTTTTATTAATGATGTGTTGCAGCAAAAAACTTTGGCGTGACCGAGTTTGTGAACCCAAAAGACCATGAGAAACCGATACAGCAGGTTCTTGTTGATATGACAGATGGAGGTGTTGATTACAGCTTCGAGTGTATTGGCAATGTTTCCATAATGAGGGCTGCTTTGGAGTGTTGTCACAAGGTACATTGTTCAAGAATCATAATAGTTTGTGTCTTTGTGATATCGCATGGTTCCTCTTAATTGGTATAAATATAAGACCAAGTTATTTTAACACAGGGATGGGGGACATCAGTTATTGTGGGTGTTGCAGCCTCAGGTCAAGAGATAGCCACTCGTCCATTTCAGCTGGTTACTGGTCGAGTTTGGAAAGGCACAGCCTTTGGTGGCTTTAAGAGCCGTACACAAGTGCCTCAGCTTGTTGATAAATATATGAATAAGGCAAGCCAAACCCCACTCCAAATCCAAGTGATTGATGTTGCACTTGTAATTTTTAGTTTTGAGTTACATTTTGTGATTTGTTATTTTTTTTGCCAACAGGAAATCAAGATTGACGAGTACATAACACACAGTTTGACCCTGGAGGAGATCAACAAGGCTTTTGATTTGTTGCATGGAGGGGATTGTCTGCGTTGCGTGCTCAAGGTTTGAAACAAGCCCCATCAGACATGGGTTAAGTGAAGTGTTAAGTGACTTTGAAGTCGAAAATAAAGTGATGTCTATCAATGCCACCTTTGTTTTTCTGCTTGTTGTGGTGACTCTGTGAAAGGATGATAATTTTTAGTAATGGATTTGGTTTTCTACTTGTTACTTGTTAGCATCTGTTAGACAGTCATGCCCTTAAAATCTCAGATATGCACATTAAACATTTACACAGACGTCTCCCGTTTGGGGAATGTGTTTGATGATGCTACAATTGCGATAATGCCTTCAATCCCCCACTTGATCTAATTAAATTTGGAAATGGGGTGGTTGCAGTTTGTAAATTTGTCCCTTTGATGGAAAAAAATATAAACGCGGATCATATTGGCTGGTCAGTATTGCGATTGGTCTTTCCAAAGTGTAGGTAAGACCGTAAGAGATATAAAAATTACCGGTTGGGCAACTTATATCAAAGAAGAATTGAATTTTTTTTCTTCTGTAATGTCAAAAAAATTACTACGCGTTTCAAACGAATACCTTGAAAAGGTAAAATGGATCAATAAAAGAACTAGAACAACCGGTAATTTATTAATTTCATTTCAGAAATAAATGGGTAAACAAATGAGGTTTTTCTTGTTCATGTTATCCGAGAAGGCAAGTCTTGAACTCGTACGTAATTTAACCGGGGATTCTTGTAACCATTTCTAGACCCTTCGCTGACCACCCAAAATTATTTACCTAGAATGGTTTGAACCTCAAACCACTTGTGAAGATGAACCACTAAGTGGTAGTTTGTATTAATTGAAGGTCAGAAGTGCCACTTATAACCATTCAAGTATCAATAAAACCGGTCAAATACTTCATGTTGAAAGTTCAAACTCAAAGTACACGTTTCAAAAAATTCGACATTAAAAAACGTCGTTTATTTCAAACTTAAAGTTCAAGTTTTAGACTAAAACTTGTTTTATGAAATTTATCTCAGCAGCCTTCATCACTGGAGCAACTTAACTAACGTTTGTTTTTTAATGTGAAATCATCTTCCAAATTTACTTTTTCTGCGAAGAACCCCCTCGAACTAAGGTTAGTATAATAACAATGGCATTAAAACATGCATACAGGGAGTGGTGTAGCACAACCAACAAATTTACAAAATAATCACTTGTCTCGGTGTTACTCATACCATATTCCAACATATGGACGTTAATCATGTTCCGGGCATTCCAGGTGCTACAAAAAAGATACTATGATACAACTGTCTTATTCTTTTTCTCCGAAAGGGAGAGCATCAGTCTCAAAAGAAATCCACACACACACCCGTAGTCTATACATTTAACAAGTTCAACAGGCATGTATCAAATGTTTCAAGGGTGTCATTTGTTAGGTATCAAGTAAAACTATATAAAAAAAAAAGGACGGAAAAAGCAGCTTCACCTCAAAGCCTTTGAAATTTTGGCATTCCATATGTTCTGATAACGACAGATTCTGAATAAAAATCATATTCTAATTCGATTTGATATAGATAACACATGCATTCTCTTCATTCAAAGTTTTATGCATCTAAAATAAGACATAACAAACCGGATTTGAAATAAAGCACAATTATGTTGCGCCTCTATTGGATTTCAGCACCAATGTTGCCTTCCATTCTCTGTTAAGCAGAAGGCAAAAGGGCAATGTTGGAAAGATATACTCCTGTATATACAAAAGCCAAAAGGCTTAAAAGTCAAAGATGTTACCTGCATCGATAAAAGCAAGTTCAGGAGAGAACTCGTTAAACCCAAACGATTCAGGAACCTCCACAGATCCTGGTTCACAAGGGTGATTGTTGAGCCACCAATTATCATTATTAAAATAACAATCAACCAACCCTCCAGAACCAGTTGCAAGTGAGGGCTCACTTGTTGGGCCAGCACCTTCAAGTATCGAGCTTTGGGCAGCAGGTTGGTGGGTTGTCTGACTCTGAGGCCAGCCAATGTCTTGAACATTTTTTGGGTCAGCTGTTGACTTTTGACCTTGATTTACTAGCTGGGAAGCTTCAGAAGGAAATGAATAATTTGGCAAAGAAGATTGCCCTTGAAGTTGAAAAAGAAATGGGCTTTCCACGTAGGATTCTGGATTTAATGAAGGTTGCAAACTTGGTGAGAAGTCAAACGTAGGGTTTGACCTTGGCATCGGTTCCTCAAATGTATGATTTGGAGGAGAAAATGGAAGGGAAGCGTTGACGACACTTGGCTGTGAATGTGGGTTTCTGTAATTGTCACGGTACGAGCTATAAGAATACCGGTTTGTTGTTAGAGGAACTCCGGATGAACCTGTTCTTTTAAATACGGGTCTTTGTAAAGGAGCACCAAGATTATTATTATGGTGCACCCTCTCTCTTGGAATGGTACAACTACTTGTTCTCATTAACTGTTGGGAGACTAAACTTGGCTGATACTTGTTTCTAGATGACAAAAACGAGGTTCCTGTTTGGTTAATCATGTTCGGGACTCCAAAATTGGAAGATATGGGGTAAGCATGGGTAGGACTTGGTATAGGGACATGATTGTGGACCGCAGGTGGGCCTAGGTTTATAGGGGGGAGCCGGATTGAGATAGATGCATCCATAACTTTTGGAACAGGTTGGATCGGGAGAGCTTTACTAGCATCCTTGGAATTTTGCCTCTGAAGTTTCCAGAACTCGTATTTATCGGTGGCTTGGCAGTGGTCGAGACCGGCACTGCCATCGCCCCAATAGACACACGGAGCAAGTGAGTCACAAACATAACAGTAGCACTGTAATGCAAAGAAAGAAAAAAATACTATAGATCAAAAGAGAATTATACTGATTGTGGAAGGAAGGCATTCGTGACATATAGTAATGAATATAACCTGACCATGAATTTACCTGGTCACAATGACTTTGGTTTGGAGTAGACGAGAAAGGGAATTTAATACAAAGGTGTCTTGAATGAGGATAATCTCGACATGCAACCTGCAATAAAAAAATTGCAGAATTTAATTTCACATTGCATTTCTAGCATCACAATCCTAAGAAAAATATTATTCCAGCATAGATTTAGGTTCCGTTTGTTTATACTTTTTCCCTCCATTGTCCAATCCATGTGTTATAGGTTTCATCTTTATTCCTCCTCAAATCAGGTAAACATGAGCCTAAAATCAGATACTAGTTTCTTTAACAGTGTTTGAATATGAATTTTCATGATGCTTATTATAATTTCAACATTTGAAATCAGATGATCAAGTCCTCAAACTTCGGATATGTTAGGTAATTTTACATTTATCTCAACAATGAGCATCTTCCAGCAACTTACTTGTTTCTCCAGACCTGATTAATTCTAATTAAAAAATCAAAATCATAATCAGTTTTTTCCATGTAGTAAAAACTGATTATTGTGAATCTGTTTAAGAACACAACCAAACAACTCTTACATAGGTTAAAAAGGGCATGTTTTTACCCAAATGCATGCACGGAGTATGTAAACTCTCTTCTCCTTTGATATTACAAAAAAGAAACATAAATACATCTTTTTATCAAATATCAAATGCTACACCAGTTCACCTCTTTATAGATTTAATAAAATCCCTAGCTTTTCACTTGCATAAACGACCCCTGGCAAACCACCCCCAAAATAAACATAAATATTAACTGCGTAAAAAACTGATTCTCACATTAAGTAGCAAAAGACACTCTAAACACTAAAGTCACCTAGAAATGGGGTAATAGTCATAAATGAGTGATACTCTTACCAAATACATATTACATGAACCTGAATGTAGTCAAGTACATGTAGATAATGCCCATTATCTGCAATCCAGACACCAAAATCCTTATTTTCAGTACTAGCAGCCAATCAAGCTATCAAAACCATGCTTTAAATATGTGAAAGTACATATTTTACAATACCAATATAACCAAGCAATATGGGATCAACGTAGACTCAATATCCGATAGCCCAAAACAAAATATGTAGACTTAAATGTACCAATTTTCTCATAGAAGAATATTCCCAACACTAACTATAACTCCACTTTTCGATACCATGGTTAGGAAGAGTTTGGGATTGCAGTAGTGAGTACTTATTTGATTATTTCTTACTTCTAAAGCATATAAGAAATTACAAACACTCTTCTGAAAAATAATCATCTACTTGTTCACAAGTAATAAGCAGATAAACACTTCAAAACAAGCAATCTGAAACATCCCCATCCCCTAATATGAATACCTAAACTCACCAAAACTAACATTACTAACTGGTACCACAATCACAATTGATGAGTCACGAAAATAAGCAAGTCAACAATACAAATAGCATCTTTATATCGATATAACAGATAAAAATTATACTAAATGACAAAAATGTATAAAGATATAATTCAAACCTGCCCTTTTTCACTAACAACAACTAGATCATCCTCATCCTCATCATCATCCTTCTCACTCTCCTTATCACGATTCTTCATACCATCATTTCGACTCTCCAAAGGCTTATCAGGGTCATGATCAAGAACCATACAATCATCATCAAAGTCAACCAAAGATGAAGACTTTACACTCAAATTCTTTTTCTTTTTTGAAGGCAAAACCTCACTCACAACAACAACTTCATCGGAATCATTATCATTATCATTGAAACCGCAATCATTTCGATTAACCTCATTAAGAATGTCTGCAATCCAAGTAAGATCATCATCAATAATTCCACTGTTTTTAGTATCATTCCAACCACCCTCTTCATCTGAGCTTATTTCTAACACTACATGGTTTGGATCCATTGCCAAATTTTGCATTAGATAGCTGATTTCAAGGTTTGGGTATTGATAAAGGAAGGATTTTTATTGGGGTTTTTGTGGGGCATGTTTCATAAGATGAAAAGGGTTGATTGAAATGAACAAAATTGATCAAATGTTGGAATTAAAAATGGAGAAAAACCCTAGTGGTTGTTTGTTGAAGTGAAATTACAGTAGAAATTGGGGATTCATTTTTTCTATTATATATGTAGTATGTATATGTATATGTATATATGGTTATGGTTATGTTGTATAGTCGTGTTAAGACCTTTTGGCTTTGCGCCAACCAAGTGATGTACTAATACTAAAATAAAATATACGTATAAATTTGCCGGATAAAAATACCTACCTAACCTTATCTTCTTTCTTCTTTTTTTTAACATGTTGAGTAAATTACCGATTACCGACATTATTGATTATTGATTATTGATAATAAATATTAATAATGTTTCTTTTTACAATTTAAATTTTTATATAATAAACATTAAATAAATCATTTTTTTTTTATATTTTTAACATGATTTTTATGAAAATATATGACTTCATTAAATACTTCTAACAAGTGTCCATAAGACACAAATTAAAAAATAATAATAATAGAGCAATGCTATGTTAACAAACTAATTACAAACAAATTTCTACAAACACATTTGTCACCAATAAAATGAAGAGAGATAATGAAGAAAGAGAAAATGGTTTTAAATGTAATTGGTCCACCTAATTTGCCACATCAGTTAGTAAAACTTTGTTTGTAATTAATTTATAAATATAACATTTCTCATAATAATAATAATAATAAAATTAACATGATATGTGATGTTGGGTATTTTATTTGAGGGATAAAATAGGACATTCCTTATGAGTCTTTTATTCTATTATGGGTAAATTATACGGTTGGTCTTTATAGTTTGGGTGGAAAAGACGGTTATGCCCATCATGTTGATGGCAAGTAATCAATTAACAAACAAAAACTAACAGCCATCCAATCTTGGACTTCCCATTGAGCCAAGTGACAACAACAGGGATCATCGATATAACTGTTTCAAAATACGGACGATTAATGAAATTCATGCCACAGGGACCAACTGTGTATTTACTCTTCTATTAAATATATTTTTTCATTTCTCATAAAATATCAACATGACTCATGTTGCGAAAAAAAATGTAGGAAACTTCTTGTCTCCGATATCTTAGTGGTACTTGTAAACACGGATATCAATGCAAGTGCACCGATAAATCACATGTCCATAAACCCTACATGTATGAGGCTCGAAGCAAGTTTCAAACCCGCACCCTGAATTATGGGAAGAGTTTCACATGTAAGACCCATGACATTTGCGATGGTTAGGAATGGCAATGGGTCGGGTTCGGGGCGGATAGTACAAAACCCGAACCCGAACCCGATAAGGAAAACCCGACCCGAACCCGACCCGATATCTTATCGGGTACCTTAT